>JAJOOR010030051.1:0-13139 GCA_036250505.1 Solanum acaule | reverse complement strand
AAAATCGTTTGACAAAGGACCCATGTTTAGATTGAAAATTGGGAATTTTGGTCTTTGAATCACTTTTGAAAATCTTTGATAGAACTCCTTGAATGATAGGTTATTCAAGAATCAAGAGTTACCATACCTTAATTATTGAAGACTCGTGAAATTGAAGAAGAAATCAGTTGAAAACTCATCTTCTAGCTTGAGCTTCATCAATGTCTTCAATGGAGTTTTTGAGAGAATCTATTTTTGAGAGGGAATGGTCAATTTGAAGAATGGGTCTAATTCTAGGTTTTGGGATTTTAACCAACTTAAAATACCCTAAAATAGGTAGAATAACCGTTTATAATAATTCCCCAAAGTACCCAAACTACCCCTCACTTAGTTGGACCTTTTAAACAAATCAAACATGAGTTTTATTTTCGCAGATTTCGTCGTAAAATAAGTCTGCGGCGCAGGGGTGTTCCACAAGTTTCTAGAAATTAAATTTCGCGACATGTCCGCGAAGTGGACCAACCATTTGGCCTTTGGTGGATCTAGTCCGTAATGCGGACATGCTCCTTCCAAGAGCAACTTCAAGCTACCTTGGCAGCTTGTTTGGCCAAGGGTTGGGGTCCTCCTCGGGGACTCTTAGGTTGGTCCCGGGGAGTCGTACCCGAACATTTTAACACTAAAAACATTTATTAAGACACTAGGGTCACCTCCACTGGTTTTAGAATCCAAACAACACATAAAAACATGAACAACATACTAGAACACACCAACACGTAAAAGACTAGTTTTCGAACGTCTTGGTCGTCCCTTGACGTTTGACTTCCAAACTCTTTAAAACTGACTAAAAGGGCTATCATTCATTATTTAACAAGTTATTAATGCATAAAACTCATGTGAGGTTCTACTTTATCCTACTTCATTTCGAGGGTCGTTACAACGATTATGCCTTCACAGAATGAATATATCCTTCGCCACACAAAAGCAGCCTACCTAAGTTGTCTCATTAAGGGAAAAACGCTAAACTTGGGATGGATCATTGCATCAGAGATGCTTAGGTGTGCAAGGCAGCACCTGACATCACTTTCCTTCCCGGTATTGATCACTTAGATGTGCAAACAGGCTCGAGTACCTAAAGATGCAAAGAAAGATGTGGAGGTAATTCCCACATCCTCCACTGATATTCGGAGAATAGAAGTTGAATATCTTAAAGATCAGGCGGAGAAGAAGCAGAAGGAAGCACAGTCCACTTAATCCAGACATGCGAAGGCATCTTTGTCTACTCAGGCCCCTTGGCCTCCAAGTACAACTACATCCACTCCCTCTAACACTCCAGGCTCTTCTATTGTTGCACTTCCCCCAGACCCATTATTGTTACTGTCTTCCGAACTCCGATCACCCAGGCATCATTAATTTGGATGGGACAGCTTGCCTATTCTGCGGATCGTCGAGCAACCAAACTTGAAGCCTCCATCCCTGGTATAATTCATACTGCCCTGACTGATGTTGTGACACCAATAAAAGCTATCATTGACGCCCTTGAGGCTAGAATAGTGTTGTGTGAGCATGACCAAGGGGTCACAAATAAAGTGACAGCATTAAAGGCCGATATTACTGCTCTGAGGAATGATGTGTATCAGTTGAAGGCCACCGATTTGTGTATGGTTTTTAGAACGGCGAAGATTCCAATTATGCCAGAAATACCTTCAGCCACCATAAAAAATGAGGATAGAATTAAGCAGATAGCTAAGCCGGACTTAAAGGAAGAGACAGATGAGGATTTGTTCAAGGAAACTGCGGAAGTTGCAGACAAGGACCTAACACAGATTGAAGTAATTATGATAGATGCAGTTGTACAGGCTTCCATGGCAGACACTCCTTGTGCTATCTCTAGTGGAGTTGGTCCTTCAGGTGTTACCCACAATACGAAAGCTCGAGGCCAAGTTGATATCCCATACACGGAGACCCGAACAGATGGAGCGACTGCTTAGACAGGATCCTCTCTTTACCTCCCTCTCTGTCTTTTGTTATTTTTAAATCTTGGATAATCTTATTTGCATTTGAGGACAAATGTTTTTGTTTGTGGTGGGATGAGGCTCACCTTTTGTGTGCTATTTGTGACTCGTGCTTTTATGTTTATACTTGGGCTGTTCTATTTAAAATTGTGTTAACACTACTTTTATGTGGATGTTTGAGCTTGTGGCTCCTTTTATTTTAAATTGTAAAATGATATGATTTTGACCCTTCCAAAAAAATTTGAATTTTTCGCACATTTTTGCCACCCTTTATATGCTCGTGTGTTGAATATGTCTGTTCCTTAGCAAATTTGAGTCTCGGTTTCGATCAATACCGATGACTTAAATAGTAATTACAATCAAACGAACATGAATGTACGACTACAATGAGACCAAATGAAGTTACATAGACAATATGTGAACTCTTTGCATCTCGTTGTGATTAGCCATTTATCAAATTGATTCTCTTGTGATGATCATTGCACACTAGCAAAAGTGTGGAGTCTTGTTTGACTTATAGTATCAATGCCTAGTGTGATTAGCTTACCTGGAACCATGCATGACAACACCTAGAATTTGCCCTGTTGGTCCGGTTGACTAAGTAAAACTTTCTCTTGATGTGATCTTAGGCAACTTCGAAGAGTGTGAACCAATTTGACTTATACCTCTTTTGTGACCTACCTTGTGAGTGTGTGAACCGTTTTTTGAACACCCCTTGAGCCTTACCTTTATTTGGAAGAAACTTGATGAAAACAATGACCTCTCTTTATCCATCACCCATAATCATCATGAAGTTGTGGTTGGTTGAATAGCCAACTTAGGCTAAAAGCCTAAGTTGGGGTGTGGTGAAAAGATAAGGGCAAGTCAAGAAGTGCAAGGAAAGTCTCCTTTAACCCATGGTGTTGAGAAAAATGGAACCCCTCCATATAAAAAAAAAGAGAAAGAAGAAAGAAAAAGAAAAAGAATGAAAAAGAAAGTTGTGGAACAAAGTACCAAAGAAATGGGGTTCCAAACAATCCATGGGAAGTGAATAATAGGATGACTTATGATGCACTAATGAAAATGATGAAGGTAAAGGAAAAGAAGTGTTGAGAGCACCACATTTCATGTGGATAAAAGTCACTGAGCCTAAATGATCATACATTTGCACTCAGCCCCGTTACAAGCCTTGTTAAGACTTTTGTGATCTTGAGAAAGTCGAAACAAATGTTGATTGGAAAATACGGGCAAACCTATGGGTGAAAGCATGCATTGTGTTCATCTTTGTGAGTGTGAGCATTGTATCTGATTCCTGAATGTTAAATTAATTTTACCTTTGTGTGTGAAAATGGAATCATCATTTGTGTGAGGGCATTCGAAGGCTTTTGTTGAGCTTGAACTTGCATTTGAAGCAAGTACTATGAGCTTGAGAATCTTTAGTAATGGTGTGTCACAACTTGAATCTTTGAGTACAATTGATACTTGCATAAGTAAATTAAGTTTTGTTGTGTACATTCATAATTGAGTCTTGTGTAGAACTGTTGGAGACATCCTTGTTGAACTGCTGAACTTGAAGTTTTACTTGAGGACAAGCAAAAGTTTAAGTTGAGGGTGTTGATGAGTCCACAAATTAGACTAATTTAGGGCTATATTTTAATACAAATTGTGTCCTCAAATGCTTATTTTATCTCAATATATGATGAAAACCCTTAAGTTTCAGGTATTTGAAGTGTGAAGGAAAGCATGGACACTACATCGCAAAAAGGAACAAAAAGGCTGAAAAGAACGAAGAAATGAAGGCCTGAGGATCGCTGAGTCCACTTGGCGAGTCGCCAAAGGGCCTTACTTCGCCTTTTGTTCCAGTGTGCTGAGCTCTGAAGGAAAGGATCAATTCGGCGAAAAAATGGAGCAATCGGTGCATCGCCGAAAAGTTCCGCGAAGTAGTACCATGTTGCCCAATGACCCAAAGCACGACGATGCTGAAGGCTGGTGCAAGACGGCGGTGAACTACACCAAAAGGCGAATCGCCGAGTTGATCGGTGATTCCGACTAACGACGCCGAATGATCCGCTGCAGCACAAATCTGTGAAAACTATAAATACTAGTTAGAGTTGTAGTTTTAAGTGTGGAACAATTATTATAATTTTCATATAGAATAGTACTTTTTATATTTTTTCTCTAAGTTTGAGAGGGTTTTGAAGACTTGAAGATCCAAAGTGTTTTATCTTCAAAATTTGGATTTGGGTCTCTTGGATTCTTCAATTTTGGCCTCTATCAAGACTTAAATCTTCATACCCAGTTGAATGCGAGCTCAATTTGGTGTAAATTTCTATCTCTTATACATGTGTGGGTAAAAACCCCAATTCTTGGGGTGTGATTTAGCGAATATGGGTTAAGATAATTGTTGGGTCTTGCTTGCTAATAGTTTAATCGTAGTTTAATTGTGATTTTCTTTAGTAGTTGTGGAAGAATTTAATGAATTTGTAGTTGCAAATACAAATGTATTAATGTGTTTTCGGCTTGCGAGAGAGAGAGGTCGTAAAACTAAAACTACTAAATTGATGGCCGATGGGAGTGGGTCGACATGAGGTTCAGCTCGAGAGAGTGAATCCTAGTCTCATTCCCACACACTCAGCTCGAGAGAGAGAGTGGGTTAAGGCGTAGGCTAGTCTTCATGCGGCAAGTGGGTGTCCGAGAGGAACGCATTTGAAACAAGGTAAGTTGCTTGAGAGAGAGCTTATCCCCTTTAAAGTTTAGCCTAGTCATAATTACTCTATGAATCCTCTATCGAAAGCATGTACCCAATAATCTAGCTTAACCCGTATTTCCATCACATCCCAAGGATGCCCTCTCATTACTTAGAAATCGAATTCCTTGTTTATTTTGTTGTTTTTACCTTACTTGTGACAAAATGTCATTGTTAATTGACACTCATGTGTTCCCCTTTAATTTACAATATTTTTAATCGTTAATGTCTTTAGCTACGACTAGTTAGAACTAAATTTTATTTTTTCAATTAATTCTCAAAACCACTCTCTTGGGAACGATCCCAACCCTTGGTTGGGTTACTAAACTATTGTATCGTAAACACTGCATCGAAAGTTGTGTCTTGATTACGCAAACATCATTACCTACAGAGGCAATCATGCCTAATCAGGCCAGTGGGCCCTCAAGTACATCAACACCTTCTACTTTTAAGACCCCGAGTACATTTGTTGCTACCCCTCCCCCTACATCTTCTGCTATCGCTTCCCGACCCCTATCACCCAGGCCATGCTTTACAAGATGGGCCATTTGTCCCAATTTGTTGATGTGCATGCCTCCTGGGTAGAAGGTGTTATGCCTGGGATTATAGAAAGGGTGATTGTTGCTGCCTTGGCCCCACTTAGGGTTGAGATGAGGGATCACAAGTTAGCTTTGGATGCCCTAACTGTGAGAGTGGACGAGTGTGAGAAGGGCCAAGGAGCCACTGATGCTGTGAAGGCCTTGAAGGCCGACATTGCTGAGTTGAGAAAGGATGTGGACCATCTGAAGTCCACTGATTTTACTTTACTATTTGGGACTGTGAAGATCCTATATGTCCCAAGCACCGATGTTTCGAATTATTCTGATGTGCCTTTGACTACTACCGGAGATGAGACTACAGATCATGTCGTTGATGTTGAGTCCGAGGCTGAGACTGATGAGGAGCAGCTTGGTGTTTGTGAGGAGACAGTCTACGATGATCCGGTTGACTTGGAGGGTGCCATGTTTGAGACTGCTAGGTAGGCATCACTACGGGATACTTCTATGGTAGGCTCCAGTGGATCCAAGGATGCTGAGATATTGGGCAGTGATACCCAGACAGAGGGAGTGACTGATATGAAGACTTCACCCAGGCCTAGCAGGATGATTTTCTTACCTCCTTCGCTGTTAGTTTTTAGACTGTTCTTATTTTAAGTTGCATTTGAGGACAACTGTGTATTTTGTTGGTGGGGTGAGGTATTTCCATACCTACCTCTTGTGGGATGTTTTGTGCATATTGTCTTGATTCTAATTGTGTTCTGTGAATATTGAAGCCTATTTGTTTATATATATCTTGGTTGTTGATAAATTGAAGCTCATTGTTTTAATTTGAAATGGTTTTGAACCTAGTTTAAAAATGTTGCCACCTCTTGTGTGTGATTGTGACTGTTCTTGTGCAAATTTGAGTGTCGGTTATGGTCAATACCGATGAATTGAATAGTGCTATTAATTGAACGAAATGAATGTGCAGCTATAATGAGGCAAATTAAGTTACATAGGAAATATGTGAGCTTTTTGCATCTCGTTGTGACTAGTCGGTTGTCGAATGAGTCTCTTGTGATGAACATTGCACACTAGCTAGAAAGTGTGGGGTCTTGTTTGATAATTGTATCAATGCCCTGTGTGGTGAGGCTACTTTGAACATTGTGCTGGATGACACCTAGAATTTGCCATGTTGATCCAATTGATTGAGTGAAGCAAGTAATTGAAATAATCTTAGGCAAGAATTTTGAAGAGTGAACCAACTTGACAATATACCTCTTTTAGGAAAACCTTGTGAGACGTGTGAACCTTGCTTGGCACCTTTTGAGCCTATCCTTTTCTTGGAAGAAACTTGAACAACTTTGACCTCTATGCCATCACCCGTAACCTTCATGAAGTATTGGTTTGTTTCAATAGCCAACTTCATAAGATTCCCCTTTTGATGGATTGTTTTGAAAAAAGATGGAACCCCTCCATATAAAAAAAAGATAAAGAGAAGAAAGAAAAGAAAAACACTAAAAAGAGAAAAAGTTGTGAAATAAAGTGTGTGAAAATAGTGAAAGAAATGGGGTACCCAGTGATTCATATTTAGTTGAATAATGGGGTGGATTATGAACATGTTTGAATGAAAAAGAGAAGGAGAAAAAGTGAGATTCAGGCCATACTTCATGACGATAGATTCCACTAAGCCTGAATAAGCATACCTTTACACCAGCCCCGTTACAAGCCTTAAAAAGACCTTTGTGATCTTGAGTGAGCTGAAACGAATGTTGATTGGAAAATAAGGACAAGCCTATGGGTGGAGTCATACATGTGTTCATCTTTGTGAGTGTGAGAGTTGTATGTGATTTCGGGACTTTAATTTTTTTAGAAATCTTGTGTGAATATGGAATCATCTTTGTTGTGAGGGCATTTGAGTACATTTGTTGAGCTTGAACTTGCATTCGAAGAAAGCATTATGAGCTTGAGTACACTTGATAATGGTGAGTCACAAGTTGAATCTTTGAGTGCACAATTGAGCATTGTATGTGTAGTTTGAACCTTGTGTGTACATTTATATTGAGTCCTAAGCAGCACTGTTTGTAGGTATCCTTGTTGAACTGATTGATCTTGAGTTTTTACTTGAGAACAAGCAAAAGCTTGAGTTAGGGGTGTTGATGAATTTGAGATTTCGACTCATTTAGGGCTTTGTTTTGATAATTTCAGTGTCCTCAAATACCTAATTTATGCTCTAAATTGATGTTAAACTGTTGATTTGCAGCATTTAAGGCTAAGGAGCAAGGCAAGGACACTATCAGGCAAAAAGGAACAAAAAAGCTAAAGAAGTGAAGAAAAGCGATCTTGGTGATCGCCAAGACCACTCGACGAACCATTGAGTAGCTCTTTATCTTGCCTAAAGTTCCAACATGCAATCCCTGGTGAAGAACCAACTTGGCGATAGAAATCGACAGTCGGCGGATCGCCGAACGACTCCGTGATGGCAACCTTGACCGCCTAAAC
Organism: Solanum acaule; assembly: GCA_036250505.1. Taxonomy (NCBI): domain Eukaryota; kingdom Viridiplantae; phylum Streptophyta; class Magnoliopsida; order Solanales; family Solanaceae; genus Solanum; species Solanum acaule. The sequence goes on along the minus strand of JAJOOR010030051.1, from coordinate 5,403 downwards.
TCATAGAACCCTGTTGGCCTGTGATGGATTAGAGCAAAAGGCGGATCGCTGACCTGGTTGGTGAGGCCCGACTTATTCCACCCAATGGCCTTTCAGGCCAAAAATTGGGTATCTATAAATTTGAATTTTAAATGAAATTTAGGGAGTTCTTCCAGTTCCCAAATAGTTCCCATTTAGAATTAGAGTTTTCTCTTAGTTTTTTAGTACCATTGAAGACTTTGAAGCTTTGGTGGCTCAAACTTGAAGATTTGCAAGTGCGTTTTTGAATTTATTCAATTTTGACCATTGTAAAGACTTGAAAACCTTTACCCATATCATGGCTAATGTATTTGGTAATCGTTTCTCTATTTTTATAATGTGTAGCTAAAACCCCAATTCTTGGGGTGTGATCATGTGATTATTTGCTTAATTTGCTTATGGGTATTGTTGTTTAATGATTTATTTGTTGTTTTAATGTGGGTTTTATTGATAGCTTAGTAGTAATTCATGAATTGTAGTTGCAAATACAATTCTAGTTGAGTGTTTTGGGCTTGCTCGAGAGAGAGAGGTTCTTAAGCCAAGGTTATCAATTGATGATTGTAGTCTGTGGGACGTTGTGGGTGCAGCTCGAGAGAGTGAATTTTGGTTCATTCCTACCTATCTAGCTCGAGAGAGTAGATAAATTAAGGTTTTATGCTGTTTTGTAGTGTTAAGCTTGTCGATGATCGAGAGAAATTGCCTGAATCGTAATAGTTGTTTGAGAGAAAACTATTGCACTTATAGTCAAGCATACCCACAGTGTTTCAGAAAGTTATTATAAAATCTCAATTACCCATATAGCATAATTAGCTTATAATCGATTGCATCCCTAGAATCCCTCTTAATCTTGTAGAAATCCTTGTTTTCTCACTTGTTTTAGCTGTTAATTGCAAATCTAACCCCCCCCCCCCAGCTAACATTCATTGTCACCCCCTTAGACTTTTTTGTATGTTTTCTATAATTTCTATTCCTATAACCGCTTAGACCATATTTGTACTTCGTAATTGAATTCAAACATTGTACCGCTCCCTATGGGTTCGATCCCAACTCTTAGTTGGGTTTTATACTAGATAATGATTGTCTTTACACCTAGAATTGGATGTGGTGTAATATGAGCGTTAATCAAGACTCTTCCCAGGTAAACTCAAATCAAAGTGGTCTGACCCATTCAAAGTAACTCGAGTGTTCACAAATGGGGCAATTGAAGTTGAAGGTAAAGACGGACCAGCATTAAAAGTAAATGGGCAGCTTCTGAAGCTCTATTTTTGGGAATGTCAGGAAATATCAGTAATTGAAGTGGTGTATCTGGAAGATGCATGAGAGCATTTCCACACCGCGCCATGACGTTAAATAAAGCATTTTTTGGGAAGCAACCAAACCTTTAGTTGTTTTCAAATAACGTTTACTGAATGTGAAGGGATTGGCGATTGCGTGATGAGAAGAGCCTTTCGGCGGTCCGTAAAGTAGTTCGGCGGTCCACCGACTGGTTTGCCGATCCGCTGAGTGGTTCGATGGTCTGTCAATTGGTTCGGCTGTCTGTCGAGTTGTTCGGCGGTCACGATTTGGTCCACCATTTGGTCCGGAACGGAGGACCACCATTCCTGAAATTTCAGCGAGCTTTCAGACAGTTTGGCGGGTCGCCGAATGGTTTGGCAAGTCCGAGTTAACCCGCCTCTTGATCCCAACTAGAGGGCCAACGTGCTGGAAATTTTGGTGAGGTGGCTTCAGTTCGGCAGTTCGCACAATTTTTTGGCGGTCTCAAGCAACCTTTGCCGTTTGTCTATATAGTGAAGATTTCTTCTGATCCTACTCCTTTCACTCAGTGATCTTTCCTTTTTAATGCTATCTTTATTTTTATTTTTGCATTGAGGACAATGTTAGGTTTATTTGATGGGGTAGGGGTAAACTCATACCCCTTATTTTGTTGTGATCCATTGGTTTTAATGTTAACGTTGGTTTATCACCTCTTGATATTTGCGAATGTGAATGTTCTCTTGCAAATTTGAGTGTCAGTTGCGGTCAATACTGATGACTTGAATAGTGCTCTTGATTGAACGATATGTGTGTGCAATTCCGATGATGCAAACTTGAGTTGCATAAGTCATATGTGAACTTTTAGCATCTCATTTTGATTGGCCGGTTGTTGAAATGAACCTTGTGATGATCGTTGCACGCTAGCTAAAATTGTAGAGTCTTGTTTGATGATTGTGTTGAATGTTGTGTGTGGTGAGGTTGACTTGAAATGTGTGGTTGGTAATACCTAGAACTTTCCCTTTTAGTCCAATCGACTAATGAAGGTAAATGATAGAGATGATCTTAGGCATTATTTGTGGAGAGTGAACCAAAATTGTCATTATACTTCTTTGTGACCACCTTGTTAGAGGGTGAACGTTGCTTGGCACCGTTTGAGTCTATCCTTTTCTTTGTATGAAACTTGAACACACTTGACCTCTTTCTTGCTCACCTAAAATCTTTATGAAGCATTGATTATTTTGAACAGCCAACTTAGGCCAAAAGCCTAAGTTGGGGGTGTGGTGGAAAAAGGGGAAAAGTCAAGAAGTTTGAGAAATTCGCCCTTGAAGGATCATGTTGAAAAAGATGGAACCCCTCCATGTAAAAAAAAGAAAGTGAAAGAAGAAAAAGATTGGAAAAGAAAAGAATTGTTGAAATAAAGTTTGTGGAATGGACAAAAGAAATGGGGTATTCAATAAGTCATGCTTAAAAGAACATAGGGTAGATTGTGTCACCACTCAAGGGTACCCCCTAGATGTAACAAGGTGTCTATGACCCCGAGAGGCCTCATACAAGCCACTTAGCATATCATAACATAAAGTAATAGAAATGAGCGGGAATTAAAACTTTTCAATACAATCAAAGTCTTTTATAAAAGCAAGCGAAAGTCTAACTTGACATTGTCTCAAACAATCTAAACATAAGAGAATATAAAATCTTGGGACACAGCCCATACAATAGTCTCAAACATAAAAGAAAGACAATGATATAGGGTGATCCAATCCTCGAATACAATCACCAAAGCTTCACTTCATAATCCTCTAGGAACCTCGCCATAAGTGTGAATCGGGAGCGTCGGACCGTACATTTGATAAGAATGTAGGCAAGAGTATGCGTTAGTACAATCAAGTACTAAATATGATAGCTTTCATAAACATCATAAACATAAGCATTAGTCAACATAAGACATAAGGCATAAGCATAATCAATACATAATAGGCATCATAAGGAAAGAGGAATACTCCCTTAAGTAACCTCATTTACACTTAGCCAAGACTTAGGTCATCCGCCTCTAGTCAAGCTTACATCATGGAAGGCATATCTAGCAACACAAACTTCATAGCATAATCACATTAGTCATACTTACTTTTAAAGACATGGGGATTCGCCTCAATGCCTAGTTCATAAAGGCTAATGGGTATTCTCCTCTTGCCTTACTTACTTTTAGATTATGGGTACTCACCTCCACAATCACATCATATTACACGCGTACTCACCTCCACATCACTTCATAAGAATCATGGGTACTCGCCTGCATGTCCATTCATTATAATAAGAACGTGGGGAATCACCTCTTGTTCACTTCTAAGGAGTATGGAAAATCACCACATATCCTTCAGCATGGAGGTCAAGGGTAGTCGCCTCTAGCCTTATAATTCATTAAGAATTTTAGTCTAGATTCATTTTAGGTGAGCAATGCTTTCAACCTAGAATCATTTATGTGAGTAAACCTTTCACATTCATTCAATCATGCTTAGCAATTCATTAGGGGAAGTATCTCTTCCACATCATATCATTAGTATTCAACAATTCATAGTCTAAGCTTTACTCTCAAAGCACTACATCTCATGATCATCATCTATGCTTTAATCTCAAGAAATTAACATCATATTCATCATATATGCTTCAATCTAAAGAAATTCTAATCATAAATCATCAATCCTATAAGGAAATATCTAGCCCATGGAGTTTCCCTCTCATGGCATCAACCCAACATATCAATTCAACCCTAAAATCATAGGATAAGCATGGGTACATGTAATTTTATCCTAAATACATGCAATTCTATCAATTCAATCATAAACAATCATAATCCAACTATTTGGATCAACATTCATCACAACCCACAACATTGGAAGAAACCTAACTAGAATTGGGGATTTAGACTTCACAATTGGGGAATTCAAGGGACTCTATGGGAGGAAGGATCCCATGGATGAAAAGCCATCATACCTTAGTCAAATTGCCACAAAAGGTTGAAAATTGGAGATTTTAACTTGACCTAGCCTCCTTTTCTTCCTTCTTCTTCTTTTTCCTTCTAGAGAAAAAATATTTGAGAGTAGTTTTGGGAATTCTTTTGGGATTTGAGAGAATTACTTAATTGAGTGATTTTGGGGGTTGAAAATAGTTATATAGGTGGTCTAAGTCTAGGCAAAATGACACCACATTGATATAATTAAAATCGGAAAAGACCCTTAAGTCCCTAAAAATAATTGTCAGGCTTGATCCACGAGACCATGATCGACGGACCGTGGATAGACCTACGGTTCGTCCTGGTCAACCATTGATCAATGATGAGAGACCTGAAATTGGGGTCAGGACCTACGGACCCCAAACCACGGATCATTGACCCATCCACGGGTTGTGGGTCACTACCTCAGGCAGTTTCCAGAGTGTCCATCAACGGAGCTCACCCACATGGCGTAGGTCCAACCATGGGGCGTGGTTTACCCTCGTGGGTGACACCTGGAAGTCCTGAAATTTGTTAAGCCTTCCTTTTCGAGTACGGGGTGTTACAGATTGTGAAAAAAAAGTGAACAATAAGAAGAAAAAGTGAAATGCAGGCCATACTTATGAAGGTAGAATTCACTAAACCAAAATAATCATACCTTTACCCTCAGCCCCCTTACAAGCCTTGAAAGATCTTTGTGATCTTGAGTGAGCTGAAAGTCATGTTGGTTGAAAATATGGGCAAGCCTATTGGTAGAATCATGCATGTGTTTATATTTGGGAGTGTGAGAGTTACTTTTGATTCCTATATTCTGAAAACTTGATGATCTTTGTGTGAGTATGGAATCATTCTTATTGTGAGGGCATTCGAATGCTTTTGTTGAGCTTGAATTTGTATTTGAAGAAAGCATTGCGAGCTTGAGTTCTATTTGATGAAGGCTAATCACAGTTTGAAATTTGTAGTGCACAATTGAACATTGGATGGGTACTTTGGACCCTCGTGTGTGTCACGACCCAAGCCTAGGGCCTAGACGTGACATGGCGAATGAGGAACCCGAAGGAACCCCAAACAAGCCTCTCAAACTTGTCATCACACTTCATCGGTCGCGGAAGTACATTCAACATTAATTAACGGGAAATAGG
>JAJOOR010030050.1:0-16113 GCA_036250505.1 Solanum acaule | reverse complement strand
ATTTCCCGTTAATTAATGTTGAATGTACTTCCGCGACCGATGAAGTGTGATGACAAGTTTGAGAGGCTTGTTTGGGGTTCCTTCGGGTTCCTCATTCGCCATGTCACGTCTAGGCCCTAGGCTTGGGTCGTGACAATATCATTGTTGAGATTTAGAACTATGGACCAGTGGTAGAAGATATTTAATATTCAGCTAAGAGATTTGAACTCTATATGATAGCCAAATACTCACTAACTAATATCAAATACAAGGTATACATGAATGTAGAACCAAGGGAGAACGTGGGCATATTCAACTTAAGGACGGATACATATTCAGAGTAAGTATATATAAAATGTACAATAGAGCAAGTAGGGATCTTGTGAGGTAACATTCTAGTCTAACACAATGGGAGTAATAACCAATAAAGGGAACATATGAACATGTGACAAGATGACATATATGATGGAATAGACAATTGAAGCAAGTTGGCAAGATATGGGCAGATTGTATATCCAACATATATCATATGTACCATGTGTAATCTAGGATCATTTTGATTTATATAAGGGGAATACGTGCCAAGGGTACTTTGACGATGAAACAAGTTTAAACCTTGCATGCTAATACTTGATAGAGTAAGCACGCATATTTTACTAATAAACTCATATTAGAGTACTCACTTTAATGCTCTAGGGAGTAGGAACTGCAACTATGGATCAGTCCCTACCAAGGGAACTTAGAAATCTTACTTTGTAATATAAGTGTTGGATTCATGTCAAAGAAATAGGAAATCGAATTGCCTTACATACCTTACTTTCTGAACAATACAACTATCACGATTCAGCCTCCCTTTGGGGTGTTTATCTACAGTATAATTCATGACTGAACTAATGTTAGCAGCTAATCACATTACAGGCCTCGTAAAACATTAGCTAAACACCTGACGGACAATAGGCCCATACAATCCTTACACAATTGGTAAATCACCACACCCTTCTTTTATACATTAATACAACTTCATACATCCTTTGCCAAGCTACCCAAGCTGCCCCAACAATAATATACATAAGGCAACCACTATCAATCCCTAAATATCCCTCAGCAATATTGAACTCAAGGATTCATCACCATCCATGAGCTATTGACAAATATATACAAAATTCTCCACCCCAAACCTGTATTTTAAAGAGGAAATAAAATGGGCAGTAGCCACCTTAGTTTCTGGAAATTCACTCTCTAAACTTGTACTTCAAGAACTTAAACTCTCCTTCAAACTTTTACTTGAAAAGGGGGACAATATTCAAGAACCCTAAGGTGTTTTAGGGCTGCTGTGTTAAGCCAAGAAATACCAAGAGAGAAACTTAATAAATCTGAAACTTTACAAGTTAGCAAAGAAGCAAAAGATCTGATCTTCATCCCTTTAAAATGGAGGTGCATTGGCCAACTTTTTTGGCCAATTTTGGGCCATATATTGTCAAGTAGGTGACCCATCTACTTGGCCTTTCCACTTGGACTTTTTGGACTTAAAAATATTGGACCTTGGTTGTCCATTTTCCCATTATTCTTCTAATCAATTTGGGCTAGATTAATGCAAGTAGGTGGTAGTGTACTTGGCCCAATAACATGGTGGTCCTTTGGGCTGGTCAAGAAGTCAAAGTAGGTGATGCACCTACTTGGTCCTTTGGGCTGGTCAATAAGTCAAAGTAGGTGATGCACCTACTTGGTCCTTTGGACTGGTCAATAAGTCAAAGTAGGTGATGCACCTACTTGTCACCCACTAGCTTAGTTAACTCAAGCAAGAACCTCAATATTTTATTCCATTTCTAGACCTTAATACCTTCAACTTAACTTAAACTTATATATATTATGTCACTTTAAACTTTAGACTCAAATACCAACTTATGATCTCAAGTTTAAATACTTCCATCGACATCAACTTAATCGGGTAGCATCAAAATCTACAGACAGTTCACTTTAAACCTATTTTATTGTCACTAATTGCATAGTAAACTGAGTCCATAACTACACCACAAGGCAAATTATAAGTGTCATATAAATAGAACTACTACACGTCGAATACGAGGTGTTACAGGGTGTGTCCAACTTGGTTGAAGAAGAATGTCGCACAACGATGCTCCATGATAATATGGATATCTCAAGGCTCATGGTATACGCTCAACAAATTAAGGAGTCAAAACTCAATAAGAGGAATAGAGAGGTAAAGAGAGCAAGAACCGATGAGGGGAACTTTTCTAATGCTAAGTCTGATGGACAAGGTCGACCAAGGTTTATACAAAGGTTCTCCAACCAAGGCTCCTCTAGTTCTCCTCCAAGGGTCAACAAGGATAGGGACTTCAACCCTAAACCTCAAGGGGGTAATAGTGGTGGTTCTTATGTTGCTAGGCCTAATTGTGCAAAATGTGGGAGAAAGCATGATGGCAAGTGTCTTGTTGGTACCGATGGGTGTTTTAGTTGTGGGAAGGTTGGCAATAGTATGAGAGATTATCCAATGCTCAAGACTAAGGGAAGGGAAGATAAACAAGTTCCTCCAAGTGGTTCCAACTACAATGCTCAAAAGCAAAACCATTTTTTTGCTCTTCAATCCCGAGGTGACCAAGAAAGCTCCCTGGATGTGGTGACCGGTATGTTACAAGCCTTTTATATTGATGTATATGCCTTGTTAGATCCCGGTGCTACCTTGTCCTTTGTGACACCCTTTATGGTTATTAAATTTGAAATACTCCCCGAAGTATTAGTAGAACCTTTTTCGGTCTCTACCCCGGTCTCTACCCCGGGTGGTGTCTCGATAGTGGTTAAGGGCGTTTATAGAAGTTTTCCTATTTCCTTGTCTCATAGAGTTACTTTGGTGAATTTAGTGGAGTTAGACATGTTACACTTTGATGTAATTTTGGGTATGGATTGGTTGCATGCATGTTAAGCATCTATCGATTGTAGGACTCGGGTGGTTAGGTTCAAATTTCCAAATGAGCTTATTTTAGAATGGAAGGGGGGAAATTCTATGCCTACAGTTCAATTTGTGTCCTACCTCAAATATAGAAAGATGATCTCAAAAGGGTGTATTTACCATCTTGTTAGGCTGAGGGATGTTGAATCTGAAACCCCTTCTCTAGAGTCGATTCTGGTAGTTAATGAGTTTCTAAAAGTTTTTCCCGATGATTTGTTCGGTATTCCTCCCGAGTGGGAAATAGATTTTGGTATTGACTTTCTCCTACGTAACCTATCTCCATTCCTCCCTATAGAATGTCTCCGGCGGAGTTAAAGGAGTTGAAAAAGCAACTAAAGGATTTGCTAGACAAGGGTTTTATTCAACCAAGTAGATCTCCATGGGGTGCTCCGGTGTTGTTTATAGAAAAAGGATGGGTCTCTTAGGATGTGCATTGATTATCGTCAATTGAATAAAGTTACCATTAAGAACAAGTATCCCCTTCCAAGAATTGATGACTTGTTTGACCAACTTCAAAGGGCTAGTTATTTCTCTAAGATTGATCTTCGTTCAGGTTATCACCAATAGAGGGTGAGAGGGGTTGATATTCCAAAGACGGCCTTCTGAACTTGATATGGTCACTATGAATTTCTAGTAATGTCCTTTGGTTTGACTAACGCTCCGGCGGCGATGGACTTAATGAATAGGGTCTTCTGACAATATCTTGACATGTTTGTAATAGTGTTTATCGATGATATTTTGATATATTCAAGGAGTGAGAATGAGCATGTTGACCATTTGAGGGTTGTATTGCAAGTTCTTAAGAACCATCAACTTTTTGCAAAGTTTAGAAAGTGTGAGTTTTGGTTAAGGTCATATTGTGTTTAGAAAGTGTGAGTTTTGGTTAAGGTCATATTGTCTCAAGCAAGGGTATAGAGGTAGATCCAAAGAAGACGGAAGTGGTCAAGAGCTAACCTAGACCTCTAAATCCTTCCGACATTAGAAGCTTCTTGGGTTTGGCCGGTTACTATAGGAGGTTTGTTGAGGTGTTTTCCTCCATTGCTTCTCCGTTGACGACTTTGACTCAAAAGAAGGCTAAGTTTGAGTGGTCGGAAGCTTGTGAGAAGAGTTTTCAAGAATTGAAAGATAGACTTACTTCAGCTCTAGTGTTGACCTTACCGGAGGGCACAAATGGTTTCGTAGTGTATTGTGATGCCTCTAGGGTAGGGGTTGGGATATGTACTTATGCAACATGGTAAGGTGATTGTCTATGCAACAAGGCAACTCAAAGTCCATGAGAAGAATTATCCAACTCATGACCTTGAATTAGCGGCGGTTGTATTTGCCTTAAAAATATGAAGGCATTATCTATATAGGGTGCATGTTGACGTTTTCACCGATCACAAGAGTCTACAATATGTGTTTAGTCAAAAGGACTTTAATCTCTGACAAACAAGGTGGCTAGAACTCTTGAAGGATTACGACATGAGTGTCCTTTACCACCCCGACAAAGCTAATGTGGTAGTAGATGCTCTTAGTAGATTGTCCATGGGCAGTGTGGCTCATGTAGAGGATGAAAAGAAATAAATGATTTGTGATGTGCATAAGTTGGCCCGGTTAGGTGTCCAACTTGTGGATTCCACCTAGGGTGGTTTCATGGTCCATAATGGTTCTAAATCATCCTTTGTGATGGATGTGAAGTCTAAGCAAGACCTTGACCCTATATTAGTTGAGTGGAAAGAGTCTGTACTCAAAAAGTCCGTTTAGGCTTTCCCCCAAGGGGGAGATGGGGTGCTTAGGTACTAAGGTCGGTTTTGTGTCCTAAATGTTGATGGTTTGAGGGAGCAAATTCTAGAAAAAGCTTATAGTTCTCGATATTCTATTCATCCGAGAACAACCAAGATGTATCGTGATCTATGGAAAGTCTATTGGTGGAATGGCATGAAGAGAGATATTATGGGGTTTGTAGCCAAATATCCGAATTGTCAACAAATTAAGGTTGAGCATCAAAGGCCGGGAGGCTCATTACAAGATATACCAATTCCCACTTGGAAGTGGGAAGAGATTAATATGGATTTTATTGTGGGTTTGCCTCGTACCCGAAGGCAGCATGATTCTATTTGGGTCATTATAGATAGGATGACAAAATCAGTCCACTTCATTCCCGTCAAGGTTTCTTTTTCAGCGGAAGACTATGCCAAGTTGTATATCAAGGAGATAGTGAAGTTGCATGGGGTTCCTTTGTCTATTATTTTGAATAGGGGTACTCAATTTACTTAACACTTTTGGAAGTCATTCTAAAAAGGGCTTGGTACTAAGGTTAAGCTTAGCACGAATTTTCATCCCCAAATAGATGGCCAAGCGGAACGTACCATCCAAACATTAGAAGATATGTTGAGGGCATGTGTTATAGACTTCAAGGGTAATTGGGATGCTCACTTGCCATTAATAGAGTTTGCCTACAACAATAGTTATCATTCAAGAATCGATATGGCTCCTTTCAAAGCTTTGTATGGTAGGAGATGTAGGTCTCTGGTTGGTTGGTTTGAGGTAGGTGAAATTGCTCTTATTGGTCCCGAATTGGTTTATGAAGCTATTGAGAAGGTTTGACTCATTAGAGAGAGGTTGAGAACGGCCCAAAGTCGGCAAAAGTCTTGTGCCGATATTAGAAGGAGGGATTTAGAATTTGAAGTTAATAATTGGTTCTATTTGAAATCTCACCTATGAAAGGCGTGATGAGGTTTGGCAAGAAAGGGAAACTTAGTCCACAACATGTGAGACCATAGCAAATTTTGAAGTGTATTGGGAAGGTTGCCTATGAGTTAGATTTGCCAAATGAATTGGCTCTGATTCATTCGGTATTTCATGTTTCCATGCTTAAGAATTTTATTGGAAATCCTTCATCCATTACTCCCCTAGAAGGATTCGGGGTTGATGAGAGCCTTTCTTATGAGGAAGTCCCGGTAGAAATCCTAAATCGGCAAGTCAAGAGGTTGAGAAATAAGGAAATAGCTTCCGTAAAAGTTTTATGGAGAAACCAATTAGTTGAGGGGGCTACTTGGGAGACCGAGGCCGATATGAAGTCCCGATACCCTCATCTCTTTCCTTCTACTCCTATTCAAGCTTGAGGTAAGTAGTTCCTCTTGAGTTTTAGTGTTTTGGGAGTCATGTGGGTTATATGTGTTTTTCCATGATTTTCTTATCTTATGCATCTTTTGATGAAAATCATATTTATTAAGAGAGTGAGTTTTCATGATCGATGTATTCCTCATGTTGTTGTGCATTTAGTATGAGTTGCCTATTTGACTTTATGAGATGAGTTGATGAACATGCTTTAGTATGATTTTGAGAGTAATTGCATATTGGCTCAATGATGTAGTGTTGAGCATGCTCTTAGGTGGAGAAGGTAGTTCCTCCTATGAATATGATAAATGTTGAGTTTCATGCATAATGGGTTGTTATATATAGTTCCTACTTCTTTGTGTTGCATCAAATATGTATGAGATGGAGTGGATGTTTCCTCCTTTAAATTATGCATTATTTTGAATGTTGCATGCATGATGGGATGCTAGTATTGAGTCTTTAACCCCGTAAGGTGTCTAGATCGTTATTCGAGGACGAATGTTCCCAAGGGGGAGATATTGTAACACCCCAGAAAGTCTTTAAGCTAAACTAGAGCTAAACGTGAGGGTTAACATCACGGAAAAAGGGGCAAGGGCATATCATGCATTGAACTAGACAAAGAAAAACATTGAGGCTTACTTGATCCACTTGGTGATGGGCAGTACCATCGCCCAAGTGACTTGGCCATTAGCCAAGTGAGCCACCATCGCCTATTGAGCAGCACCCCCCCCCCCCCCTTGGCCTAGCTACTGGAATATTGGGTGAGCTAGGTCGGTACTCGCCAACCCGGAAATAATCAACCTTTTCTTATGATTAAACCTTCATGTTATTTTAACTTTGTAGCTTAAATATAAATAATTTATCTTTGTCATACTGCCTCAAATTACTATATTAATAGCTGATTTTTCTTGAAAATGTAATACAAACAAACGAAAAGATCAATAGTGAAAGCTTATGGCCCTAATATATTATTAGCCTTTGATATCATTGTCACACCCCTTTTTCGCATAGCAGAAGGTTTTTTCCAATTTAAGTGACGATATTGATTAGAGATTATTTTAATTTTCAGAGTCGCCACTTGGAATTGATTTATGGTGTTCCAAGTCACCTTTTTGTTTTTAATCCCTAATCAAAAGGAAATGACTCTTTATTATTTGGTCTGCGAACTAGAAATTCGGGTAAGAAATTATGTTGACCGAGGAGAAGATATTAGGCATCCCTCAAATCTCGTGGTCCTACCACAGTTGCTTTTATTGACTTATACTTGACTTATTTTTATTATTATTTTTTTGGTATATTATAACGTGCCATGATTTATTCACATTTTTTATTGTTGAACTTTTATTAATCTCAAATCGGATGCATACCTGCATTCTTGATTTTTGACATATAAATAGCTTAAGAGCATAATTGATTTCTTCTCTCAAGTGCATCACCTAATTTTCTCTGTCCACAATTTAAGTTTAAATTTAATGAAAGTTAATTACTGAAAATTATTTTGTCAAGGTGTGTCACTGCATCCTTCAATTTATTTTAAGGTCTGATGTGTAACCACATTCTTAATTGAGACAAATATTTTTTTAAAAGGTGTATAAAAGTTAGTTTAACGTTAAAAATAATTATTTTCCTTTATAAATCCAAAACAGCTTATTCAAAGCGAATCATTATTATTAACTCCGACTAAATTTGTATAAGGTCCAACAAGTTGAATTTAAATAGTAAACAAAAAAATGGTATAACTTATGATATAAGCTCCTTTAGATTAAGATTTGGAAATGTTAACACCAATAGAAATTGTATAGAAATAGTAATTCAATTAATGATTCAACCTATCTTAAGCCAAAAATTGTTATTTTAAATAAAACAAAACTAAATGTACTAACTCTAAATCCTTAATTAATTTCTCATATTCAATGAAATTCTACATGACGTTAACTAGAAACTTATTTAAAGCATCAAAATTTTACAACAATAAAAAACAACAAATATATGTAATTCCAAATTCATTCCATACATAAATTAAAGAGATAAGGTAAAATTGAACCTTAAATGAAAAAATAAGAACCGCAAAATCTTGACCGGAGCTCGATTAGAACGCTAACAAATCCTTTTTTGGTGTGGATGTGTGTTGTATTTTTGTTTCCGTGTGTTGTAGTAGTTGGAAGAAAATTAAAATGTTTGGATGTTGTTTGCTCTTTTCATGTACTTATGTATGTGGGTTTTATATATTTGGGTGTGTGTGGGTATTTTGGTATTGCTTTCTTTTTTTGTACGTTTTTTTTTTTGTGTGTGTTGCATATGTGTGTATATCTTTATCTCACAACCCAAAACAAGTCAAGAGTAACACCCACACTTAACCTCCTAGGTGGGCGAACCAACGAATTCAACCCCAACTTATATTTATTGTACAACTTATGAACTACAAACAATAATGCGGAAGCTCAAATTTTATTAATATATGAAACACAAATCCACTAAAGTATATTAACTATCGTTTCTCAAAACCTTAAAGTCAACACGTCAAGGACATCTAATCTCCAAATACTAAGTCTAAGAGTATTAAAGAACCAAAATAAAAGAATAAAGTAGTCTATGTCCGAAAACTTAGGACATCATGCCATGGCCGAGAGAATCCAACACGAGCTAGAATGAATAGCTCACCCGGAAACCTGAGGTGCTGGCGACTAGCTAGAGTCGAGGGCAAGTTGAAGTTGTTGGTACACTCGCTACACTCCACAAAAGGAAAACAAAGAAAAACACAAGTAGGGCTCAGTACAGGGCAACATGTACAGAGTAGATATCATCTGCCGACTCAAAATAGGAACTGTTATGCATAAAGTAATAACATGAAATCAACTATAGCACTTAGCAGGTGACACACAAAAAACAACATGAATAAGTGACAACAGCACCAAAGTAATTACGTATTCAGTCACAATATCAAACACACACACGCGAGGACTCATGCCTACACACCACGCTCATTTGGGAAATGAGTTCTTTGAAATTGAGTACATTAAGTTTATTCAATATGTTTTTCTTTAACGTTACCGTGTCGAAACGTGACATCCGATCCAATAATATCGTGTCAAAACATGACATCCGATCCAATAATATCGTGTGGAAACGTGACATACGATCCAATAATATCGTGTCAGAATGTGACACCCGATCAATAATACTTAGTCAGAACGTGACATTCGATCCAATAATATAATTTATCATTTATTATCATCACTTTTCACTTCATTAACAATATTTCATCAAGCCTTCTTTATTCAAGGCATCACTTCGATACAGAAGGTTCAAGATTATAAATTTCATGGTCTCAAAATTTCAGACTAATCACCAACAACACATAGATTATCCAAACCACACAACCAAGTACATAAAGAACTTCACAATATCACTCAATGAATATCAATCGCGATTAAGAGTCTACATATCACATAGAATAAATCATAACCTACCTCCACCGAAGAGCCGAAATCAGGCAAGCTACTTCTCCAATGCTTTTCCTTTCCTCAATGCCTCCGAACGTTCCCAATCTATCAAGTATGCATATTTTGTAAGTTAACGAGTCTATAGGCACCGATGTTACTATATGTCTAATCTAGACCCAAAACTCACCCAATTTTATAATCAATTTCATAAAACTCATGCCTAGGGGTAAATCTTATTCCTCCAATGAGCATACCTCTAATGTAATTCATATGATATAATACACCGAATATTTAATTACTCATCTTAATATACCAAAACTTCATTTATAATTAGATAATTGAAATAATCTTAGGGTTGAATCTTGCGAACTCAATTCCTCGCTGTGAAACTCAAATCACAGCACTCACTACCTGTACATGTATATACTTACCACTAAAAGTAGCATCCTCATGCCAACAGAATGCAATATCCTATGAAATCACTAACCACTAATATTTGTTAAAAATTCCCACTGGAACACCATTCGCTCCCCAATTGTAAAGTCTAACACCCCAAATAGATTTTGAAACCTTGTTCTTCCCAAACAAACATATAGAAAAACACTAATTAAAAAATGATATACACTAAGATATGGATTAATCGTCTTAATGTTTTACCTGAAGCCCTCACGACTTTCCTTCATTCAACGTCGCTTTCTGCAATTCTCTTCTTCCCCTCTTTCTTTTCTTCTTCTACAAATTATTTATTACCCTAATTATTATATGACTAATTATAAATATGGTAAAAGTGGCCCACTATTAATTTTAATGTTATTTTCTTTAACCACCAACTAAATTAATTATTAAAACTGCCCAACTAATATCATAATTGTAATTACGAATAGTCCAAAATACCCATTTTGAATCTATCAGAAGAGTCTTTTATAAAATAAAAAGCTCTAGTTCTCAAAACGACCAAATGGGTCGTTACACTTTATGTGGTCTTTTTTGTTCTTCATTTTTGGATGGTGTAGTGTAGTATATGTAGGATAGGGGTATGTGGGTGTACGTGGGAGTGGAGGCAGTATATGGGTGAGTGTGAGGAAGTTGTGGGATTGAAAGTGGGGTGAGGGTAGATGTAGTGGGCTAGTGTGGGTAGTTTTAGGTTATTACTATATATATATATATATATATCAGAAGAGTCTTTTATGAAATAAAAAGCTCTAGTACTCAAAATGACAAAATGGGTTGTTACGTTAGATACCAATTTACCCATCGTTCGTCCTCGAACGATCAAAAGAAGACGAGGGTAATAAAGGGTACCTGAATCGATAAAAAGGTGTGGGTATCTTTCATGCATATCAACCTCACTCTCCCAAGTGGACTCTTCAACCGGTCAATTCTTCCACTTAACCTTGATATATGCAATCTCTTTTTATCTCAATTTGTGGTCCTTCCTATCTACAATAGGTGTCGACTCCTCCTCATAAAATAGATTCTCATCAAGCAGGGACAGGTCCCAATGAATAAAGTAGTTTCCATCACCATGATGTTCCTTCAACATAGACAGATAAAACACTGGGTGCACTCCTCATAATCTTGGAGGCAAATCCAATTCATAGGCAACATGTCCCACGCGCTTAAGAATTTCAAGCGGCCTAATATACCTCGGACTGAGGTTACCTCGCTTACCAAATATCATTACACCCTTCATGAGTGACACCTTTAACAACACTTACTCTATCTTGATAAAATCCACGTCCATGACCTTCTGATCTTCATACTCTTTCTCTCTGCTTTGAGCTTTTAGAAGTTTTTCCTAAATGAATTTTCACATTCTCTAACGATTTCCTCAAAAGATCAGTATCCTAGGGTCTCACCTCAGTTGCATCAAACTAACCAATGGGAGACCTACATCTCCTCTCATACAAAGCCTCAAATGGGGCCATATCAATACTCGAGTGATAACTATTGTTGTATGTAAACTCAACTAATAACAAAACTATTCCCAATAACCACCAAAGTTAATCGTACACACGTCCGCAACATGTTCTCAAGGACATTAACACAACCATCATGACGAATGTTTTCTCACATAATCATGATAAAATCCTAAATCAATACTAGCTATAACTAGAAGTGAACCTGAACCAACCACCACAAACTCATAATGCACAAACTATCACAAATCTTATCTATATTTCCTACTCACAACATAAACTTTCCATGAGCTTAAGTTATAAAAAATTGATGTGTAGACATCAAGTACTCATCAAGGGAAAATCAAACGTATCTAACCCAACGAAGGAATGCTCAAGTAACCACCAATCGAGTGATACACCAAAGCATACAGAACCTCTAACAACACTGTTGAAATGCTAAATTAGCAGTTGTGATTATAAATAATCCTTAAAAATGGTAGAACTAGACCCAATGGTCCCTTATTCAACCACACATAATCGAAACATGAACTCGATGAATAGATGAATATTAAGACTGTTGGACAACTGTAAATATTCATGGTATGTCTTCTATAAATTCTCGTAAGTAATGTGGTACATGTAGAACCACTGGAATATTTTGACAACTCCAAGACAACACTAAATATGTCATCTGAGATAACCAAATCTGCCCAAACATCCTATCCAACCAAGAGGACATCGCAGGATCGGTACACCTGATCCACCACTAGGGATCAACCCACAAAAATGAAAATACACATGAGCATAACTAGGGGTGTTCACGGTTTGGATAAAAATTGATCCAAACTGAAAAACTGAACCAAACCGATAAAATAAAATCGATTTTATTTGGGTTTCGTTTGGTTTGGTTTGGTTTTAGATTTTTGGAAACCGATAGTATTTGGTTTGGTTATGGTTTTATTCGAAAAACCGAAGAAATAACCGAACCGAACAGATGAATTATATACATATATTTTATTAATACACATACTTAATATATTGTTTTTATAAACAACTTTAAATATCTTATATATATATATATATATATATATATTCATTAAAATTTCTTTATAATTTACTTATTGAAAGAAAAAATGTCCAAGATGAAAATATTTATCTTATTGATTTCATATATATGAGTATCTATGACAATTCTTTGAGGGACTGGAAATGTTATTGTCTCTTTCTTCTAGACCAATATAGTGAATTTTAAAGTTTACTGATAGTAAATTTAGCGATCGAAAGTTCAGTAATTTAAGTCATTCTAACTATTTTTTGTTTTGAATGAATTGTTGTCACTTTTTCACATTTTGAATGAATTGTTTCTTTTATTTTTGTGTATGGTTAATAACCGAATAACCGAACAAACCAAACCGAAACCGATAACCACCAAATCGATAAATGTATATTATATTTGGTTTGGTTTGGTTTTGATAATTTTAAAACCGATTAAGTTGGTTTGGTTTTGATTTTGACCAATAACCGATCCAAATCGACCCGTGAACACCCCTAAGCATAACTAGTGAATCATACTCCAAATCATGTCTAGAACGAAATAGGTGGTCACATAAAAATGTACGGAACCAAGGTTGAATAACACTAAATGTTTTCTCTAAAGATCCCATATCAAACAATTTCATTTAGTTGACTCCATTTATTTGATTTTAGCTACCCACAATCCATTAGTCTGATCCCCATTACGATCGTACCTATACTCTATTTATCAAGCTCCACATACTCTTCACATCATTCCACTGAAGCTCACACTCTCAATACTAATACCCATCATAACCATTTTGGCCATTACCTTACTTTAAACCAACCCTTTTAAGTGGACTTCTTCCTTAGGTCCTTTAACAATCAAAACTAACAAACATGATGACCCAAATCATGCATAAGTCCTTCCAAATGCTCAATATCCGATGCAATCGATCATTTCTTACCTTACAAATTCATACCTTGATAAAATATACCACTGCGAATGTAGACATACAATGAAAAAAAAAATGGTGAATCCAACTGTGTAACTCAATCCCCTTATCTATCAACATTAGCTCATACATTTAAGATTATTATGAATTCAAGTATCTTATGTTATCATTGATTGCCTCTCCATCGACCTTACCATATCCTTTGCTAAAAATTCAACCGTACTCATTACCAAACTCAAAACCACAAAAGAACTTATCGTCACACTCGAGATGAATGTTTGTACACTACTTTCTCAAGTCTTATCCAATAGTTTTTAACCAATTTGAAGATCCTATGACACTATTACCATAACCAGAGCAAAACAGATGAAACCATGCGTCTCTGAACCTAATTCTTAACCCCTCTGAAGATACCTCTTTAGCCTTTGGAATCAGAGAAATTATTCTTTCTCTCACCTCCTTCTGAAAGCTACATTATACCCCACTAATTTTTCTTTACCTTATGACTCTAGCTCTTTTAAATTCTATTAGAGTGGTGTCCCAATATCTCCTAAAACTTTCCATATAACCACATTACTCAAAAAATAGTATAAAAGCACAACCTTATACTCGCAAGTCATTATTACTATATAAAATTAGTTTAACCGACAATATTTAATATATAGTTGCATCTCAATCACAATCCATCACGAACTCTTATTACCATAATGCTCAGTTAGCCCTTGCCATCACCACAAAGCCAACCTTTTCCTCGACATGACACATCTAACTCAATTAAACCAATCAAACCAAAGGACTAACTCAATTTTATACGCACTTTCTTATTAAAATATTCAATTGCTTTCACCCAAGTACACTCACTGGGACTTTCTTTACCCATAATCTTGTCATTCCAGTATCAATCAACTCTTTTAGAGCTTAAGATAAAGTCACCAGTCCTCTCTTAGAATCCTCAAGATACACTTCAAAATCTAAATGTATTAATACCATACCAAAGATCCACCACTAAAATCTTCCTTAAGATAATGCTTAACCCAAACATCCGTAGTAACACATTAGTTGGTTTCTCAAATGTACATGCAACACCGAATCTCATTATCTGAACATGTCATATAGGTGATAATTTCTTAAGTAATTAGTATTCCTGCATGACAATCAACATATTTGTTTCCATATAACACTAGAACCACACCGTAAAAGTCTGTTAGATCCATCACATATCACACCTATCGTGAAGATCGTACCTGAATAGCCCACACATTTCTACACATTGAATAACTATAAAACATTATCAAATCCATTTTGTCTCTAACCCAAGCAATTTGCAGTCTTTCTTAGATCAGGTCGATAAAAAAAGTAACACATTTAATAACGATAACCAAGTAAGCATTGGTACTGTACTAGTAGTCGTATCATGGCCTTCTTTGATATACACTCAATCAATGAAATCGTTGTAGAGATTCTAACCTCAATTTGGCGCAACATAATTTCATCAATCGCTAAGCAACACATACATGTTATGACAACTTTACTAACTATATTTTTCAAAGTAATGAAGTTCATTATCTAGTCATCCCTTATGAAACTTCTTGAATGTTGTTACATTGACAAAGTCATCTGGTTTCACCCCCTCTACCTACATCACAAAATCTACCACTTCCTGAAAAGATTTTACTGAAGCAGCCACCTATAAAGCTTGAAACTACAAATCTGACCTCAATTCCTTTACAAAGCAACGAATCCTCAGTTGAGTCGCATATCTGGATAAAGCACAAAAATTAGCCTCATACGCTGCGAAAGATATCTTCCACTGCTCTATGTTAAGGAACTCATATCTCCCTATATCCCTCAAAGTCGGGGAATATATTCTCCATGAATAATCTAAAAAATGTTTCCCACGTCATAGGTAGTGCCTTTACTGGTCGGCACTCAACATGAGACCACTACCACATTTTGGCGTCTCCCCAAAACTGGTATGTCACAAACTCAAAACCAAGCCTCTCCACTATATTCATCTTATGAAGCAACTCATGGCAATCAACAAGGAAATCATAAGCATATTCATATTTTATTTTTATTTTTATTTTTTTTAACGACCCTTGGGGGGGTCAGGGGCTTAGCAACACCCCCAGGCCTTAGCATAAATAAAAGCTCAAAAGAGCTTAAAAAAACATACACGGAGGGGGACATAAACCTAACCTCCGATCCTATGGTGGGTCATAAGTCGACCTACCTTCTAAGGTTAGTCGACTCATTCCCATACTAAAAGGAGAATCCTAGAACTATGCACCTAAGGAGAGGACTCCTCTCAATACAAAGATTCTAGGAAAACATAAATAAGGGAGACTCTCCCCTTACAAAGGAAAGAATAAATATAAGAACCTAATAAGAAGCTATTCTAACTCAAGGGGGCTTTTTAATTCTTTTTAACCTCTTCCTTCTGAAATTTTGAACTCCCATTTTCTCGAGAATATAGCTACCGCGTACTGCATGTGGCAATTGGTTGTATGTGTAGTAATGTTGGATGATGTCCTTTTTGTGACTTTGCTTGGACAGGAAATCGGCAGTGCTGTTGGCCTCTCTATATATATGATTACATTGGAAAACTTCACATTGGCTAGCAAGGTTTTGGAGTTCCTGTACAAATTTTTGAATCTTCCAAGGGGGAGTAGAGGTTTGCAATATCCACCTAGTTAGAAGCTCGGAATCTACTTCCAGGATGATGTTATTGTAACCATGTTGAATGCACC
>JAJOOR010030048.1:0-17272 GCA_036250505.1 Solanum acaule | reverse complement strand
ATATAGATGATATAAACCATTTTAAATCAACCCTACTTAATAAAACATTAAAACGAAATTACTAAAAACTCCCTAAATGAGGCAGCACCGTCAGGGACCACGCCTACTTTGACGGGTCGTTTGTGGCACCACGGCTCGTGGTGGTGCCTGTTATGACTTTTATGTACATAATCATCATAAAAGTCATAACATCACATTTGAACATAATCAACATGTAAACCAATACCGTCACATTATGCCTTCACCTCAAGTAACCTTAACGTTATACCTTGTGCAATGAATGGATAGAGTCTCATACCACCATCCACTCTAAAGTACTACATTAAGGTCACCAAAAGTGAAATTACCATTCATTCTTTCAATCTTCAAACAATACACATACATAAGAGACATAAGAATTTCATAAATCATGACAAGGGAAAATAACTCATAATATAACCCAAGTATAGCATGTATCATCACATTCGACATTTAAGAGTCAACATTCTTCATTAGCTTCATTTACAGCACTTTCATACATTAGTCATTAAGACATTAGAGCACTCACGATGACCCTCTCAAAGCCTACTCGACCAATGCATGGGTGGCATCCCATACTACCACCCACACTTGATAGAACTTCTCAAGAAACCATAATGCACATCTCACATGATGGGAATAGGCATTAATCGACATAGACCATGAGAGCAAACCATGGAATCCGGTGGCATATAACCCAACACCGTAAAAAGGTGTCCTACTTGCCTAAGGTAGAACTAGGTACATTTAGCTTACATGGAACCACTAGCTAGACCTATGTGGGCACATAGTTTATGAGATAAGGAAGATGATCATTGAAACCCGGCCTAAACATCGGGAGAGTGTCCATCTAACCAAATCCGCTCTGTGCTTAGCCTCTATTCCTATAGAGTATGTTCATTACTTTAACATTATTACACATGAGAGGGTGTCATTGGCCTACCGACCCAAAGTACATGCATTAACACATGAAAGGGAGCCATAAGCCTACCGATTCAAGGTACATTAATTAACACATGAAAGGACCCCATAAGCCTACCAATTCAAGGTACTTTAGGAAATCTCATTGAATCCTCATGAAAGGGCGCCATAAGCCTATCAGTTCAAGGTTCATCATTAACATTCATGGAAGGGTGCCATAAGCTTACCAATTCAAAGTTCATTAAGATCATTAATGGAAGGGTGCTATCAGCCTACCGATCCCAAGGTTCATTATTAACTTGTGTGGAAGGGTGCCATTGGCCTAACGATCCAAGGTTCAACAATCAACAATACATTCATTTATACAAGAAAATGAAGCATAAGCCTACCAATTCAAGATATACATTACATGAAGACCTTTTCACATTCCATCATCAACATTCATAAGCGTCAAATTGAGAAATAGCCATTCAATAATATCACATTGTCATTCACAACTTGATCACATTAACTTCATTGGATTCACATTCATATACAAGATATCATGATAATACTTCAATTCCTCACACTATGCCTTCAAGGCCATGAATCTCAAATCACCAACACACCAACAATTCACAATAATTAAGGCATGGATAATGATATAATTCAATAACCTAAAGAAATTTACAAAATTTCTATTCTCAAGCTTTCGTAATCAACAAACCCATTTCATAAAGGCACAATTTAGGAATTGAGAGAATTCATGGGTTGATAGAGTATTTTCATCATAAATAATCAATTAAACACTAATTCAATCATAATTCTTCATTAATACCCATTTGAAAATGTTTGATGAAGGAACCCATGAGTTAGAGTAAAACCCTAGGTTTTGAGAAACTTTAAAACTTTGAATATTACTTTTGAATGGAATCTAGGGGTGAAAGCTACCCTAGATGAAGGAAAACCATACATTGCTTGTGATTCCCCAAGAAATTTTAAGAAGAAATGCCTTGAATCCAAAACCCTAGCTCCCACTTCTTCTTCTTCTTCTTTGGGAACTTCTAGAGAGAGAATTTTTGAAAGGAGGAACTCTTTGATTTGATTTGGGGAAATCAGGAGTAAATGACTTGTTTTAAGACTTAAAGCTATATAAAATAGTGATATAAAAAATTAAAATCAACCCCACATAATAATTAATCAAAACTAAATTACTTAAAAGTCCTCAACTTCAGCAGCCCCGTCAGGGACCACGCCCACTTTGACGGGTCGTGAGGGGAACCACGGCTCGTAGTGGTGCCCGTGGTCCCTTGACCAGTGTGCCTACTCACCCTAACAAACCCTCAAGGGCCTAAGGGAATATCATGAGACCTCCCACGATCCGTGGTCAAGACCACGACTCGTGGTAATGGTCGTGGTCTTGAGGCAGTAGCTTGGCGAAGTTGCCTTGCCTCCCCTTGAGCCTATGTGATCTTCACGATCACTTGTCCGGACCATCTACGGCACCACGGCTCGTGGTGGTGCCCATGGTCTTTTGAGCAGTAACAAGGCTTCCCAAGCGTTGCCTCCAAGAGCCTAAGTGATCTTCACAATCACCATCCTTGGCTCGTCAAGGGCACCACGTCCCGTGGTCCCTTGACTAGTATCTCCCTCATCAACAACCAACTCCCATTACGCTAAAGAAACCCCAAGAGCCTTCCCATGGCACGTCGTCACGACCACAAGCCGTGAAGTGGCCTGTGAAGTGGTGCCTTGGATTGACACCTTGCTAGGGCTCACTCCCTAGCAAACCACAGGTTGCACCACGACTCATGATGGCCACCATGGGTCGTGAAGACCCTCGTGGTCTTGGTAGGCAGTAGCTAGGCCAAGTTTTAGGCAGCCTAGGTTCCCTAACCGTGGCCTACACCCAAAACCCTAGCCCTTCCCCTTAACCCTTGACGTTAACCCCCACGTTTAGGCTCTAGTTTAACGTATCATTTTCTGAGTCGTTACATTATCCCCCTTAGGAACATTCTTCCTTGAATGACACTTTAAATACTTTAAGAGATAACCACTCAAGACTAGTAGCCCATCATGCATTACACATCAATATAATGCACAAAATCATAGGAGGAAACTTCAACTCCACAACAATATGCTCAATGCAACATAAGAAAGTAGGAACTACATCTACAAACTCATTATGCACAAAAACATCACATTTCTCTTTTCGTTGGAGAAATTTTCCTTCTCCAACTCACATCATGCTCATTATAACACCATAAGGCAAAATATGCAACTCTTCTCAAAAACACATTTAAGCATATTCAACAAGTCAACTCATGAAGTATTTAGGAAACTCATTATAGATGCACATGAACAGAATCATGAAAACTCGTTTTCTGATTTAAACATAAATTTCATCAAAACATGCATAACATAAGGAGACCATGGAAACACATTTTCACACATGACTCAAAAACATGAAACAAGGTACAAGGAACTCTTGGTCTCAAGCTGGAGTAGAAATACAAGAAAGTGATAAGGATATCGGAATTTTCAACAATATCACTATTCAACTTACGATCTCCCCCTTAAGGATAAACCCATTCTAAGGCAAACATGGAAATAACATAAGAACCTCAATACAACATTCACAGTCTATAAAGAACTATCACATACTGGTGCCTTCATCCGGATTAGCTCTTTTGTCCTTGTTAGCTTGAAGAGAATATAAACGATTCCTCTTTGGAGCATCAAGATCTGGGCCTCTAAGAGAATCTTCCTTAGTCTTCCTTCCTTTGGCCGCAATAATAGGGCAATCTCTCACTTGGTGATCACTCTTCCCACAATCATAACACCCATTAGTACCAGCTAGGCACTTCCCATAATACTTTTTTCCACAAGTGGTGGAAGTAGGTTTAGAAAATTTAGATCCACCACCTTTCTCTTGGTTAACATTAGGAGTGCTTGAAGAATCTTGATTTGGAGCTCTCTTCTTGAACCTAGGTTGACCTTGCTCATCAGGCCTAGACCTCTTCAACTCCCAATTCGCCCTCTTGAGTTTGGACTCCTCAATAGATTGAGTATACACCATAAGTCTAGAAATGTTCATATTATCATAGAGCATCGCCGTACGACACTCTTCCTCAAATATGTCAGATATCCCAGAAACAAACATACTCATCTCATCTCTAGGGTTAGACACCAAAGATGGAGCATACTTAGTCAATTGGGTAAACTTCGAGGAGCACTCTTGGTCATTCATATTACATTGCCTAAGGTTGATAAACTCCTCCACCTTAACCTCCCTCTTCTCACAGGGAAAGTACTTACCAAGGAATGCTTTCTTAAACTCCTCCCATTCTATAGGACCCACTCATATAGGCCTATTGCTCTTCCATTGGGTAAACCAAATTTTGGAAACATCTTTCAATTGATAGGCGGCAAGTTCCACTTTTTCAATGGAAGTCACTCCCATAGCATTGACTATCTTATAAACCTCATCCAAAAAGTGTTGGGGGTCCTCTCCCACCTTGGACCCTAGAAAAGCTGGAGGATTCATCTGCACAAAGTCCCTCAATCTAGAAGCCATAGTACTCTCAATAGCATTCATTTGAGGCCCCACATCTATAGTAACTTGGGTCGTCATAACTTGGGCTAAGGTTAGAAAAGCCGACCTAATTTCATCATTAGTCATGGCCGGAGCATCAACTGGAACTTAGTTGTCTTGAGGAACTTGGTCACCTTAAGGATCTTGAGGAGGAACTCCCTCATCTACAATCTCCTCTTCCACTCTCCTTGCGGGCGTCCTTCTTGTATTCATATCCTATAAACACAAGAGAAGGATTAGGAAAACAGACACTTATAAAGCTAAACTCTAGGGCACGACTTTAAGAATAAAGAAAGAAGCCTAAATTCCTAACGGCCTATAGCCTCTCACTCAGAGATGTGTTGCGACAAACACTGATGAACAGGACTCTACTAGGCGTGGCTTGTGAGACAACAATCCTAAAAAGTAGTTCCAAAATCTTGTGCTCGAATACCATGTTTGTCATGACCTGGGGCTGCCCCTAGATGCGATACGGTGTACAAGACTCCGAAGAGCCTCATAGAAGCCTCATAGCATTCATAACATTCGATTAATAGAAATTGTGTGGAGTTAAAAACTTATTTAAATCCAAACAATCAAACATCATTTAAAAAGACAACGGAAATCTATAGTCTCACATGGCCATGTAAACAATGTCTTGAAAAATAAAGTAGGGTCATGGCCCTTTACAATCGAAAAGTCTAACAAATGACTTTTACATGAAAGAAAAGAAGCATCTAAACACTTGTCCTTGATCTATGAGGACATACCACTTAGTCTTGGAGAAATTTCAATCCAAGCCCTTGATCTAGTGAGAAGCAACTCACTTGCCGGAACATAGACTTGTTGTAAATATAAGAGAAATATTGGTTAGCACACAAAATGTACTAAGTATGATGACCATGCAAAAACATGCTTTAAAAGGGACATTTTGGTTGGAAACCATGCATTATTCCACTTTTTATAAATATCATGTACATTAGTATAAGAGACATAAAATACAAATATAATCATCATAAAAGTCATAACATCAGATTTGAACATAATCAACATGTAAACCAATACCTTCACATTATTCCTTCACCACAAGTAACCCTCATGCTATAACTTGTGCAATGTATGGATAGCGTCCCATACTACCATCCACACTAAAGTACTACATTAAGGTCACCAAAAGTGAACTTATCATTCATCCTTTCCATCTTCACACAATACGCATAGATAAGAGACATAAATATTTCATATTTCATGAAAAGGGAAAATAACTCATAATATAACCCAAGTATAGCATGCATCATCACATTAGACATCTAAGAGTCAACATTCTTCTATAGCTTCATTCAGAGCACTTTCATAGATTAGTCATTAAGACATTAGAGAACTCACTATGACCCTCTCGAAGCGTACTCGTTCAATGAATGGATGGCATCCCATACTACCACCCACACTTCATAGAACTTCTAAAGAAACCATAATGCACATCTCACATGATGGGAATAAGCAATAACCGACATAAACCATGAGAGAAAACCATGGAATTTGGTGTCATATAACCCCACATCATAAAAAGGTTTCCTACTTGCCTAATGTAGAATTAGGTACATTTAGCTTAGGTGGATCCACTAACTAGACCTATGTGGGTACATAGCTTATGAGATAAGGAAGATGATCATTGAAACCCGCCCTAAACATCTGGAGAGTCTCCATCTAACAAAATCGACCCGGTGCTTAGCCTTCATTCCCATAGAGTATGTTCATTACTTTAACATTATTATACATGATAGGATGCCATTGGCCTACCGAACCAAAGTACATTCATTAACACATGAAAGGGTGCCATAACCCAACCAATTCATGGTACATTAATTAGCACATGAAAGGGCGCCATAAGCCTACCGATTCCAGGTACTTTAGGAAAGCTCCTTAAATGTAACGACTCAGAAAATGATAGGTTGAACTAGAGCCTAAACGTGGGGGTTAACGTCAAGGGTTAAGGGAAAGGGCTAGGATTTTGTGTGTAGGCCATGGTTAGGGAACATACGCTGCCTAAAACTATGTCTCGCTACTGCCTACCAAGACCACGAGGGTCTTCATGACCCATGGTTGCCACTACGAGTCATGGTGCCACCATTGGTTAACTATGCAGTGATCCCTAAAAAGGTGACAAGCCAAGGCACCCCTTCACGAGATACTTCACGGCTCATGGTCATGACCACAGGCCATGGAAAGGCTCTTTTGGTTACCTTAGCTTAATGGGAGCTGGTGGATGATGAGGGAGATACTGGTTAAGGGACCATGGACACAACCATGGGCCGTGGTGCCCTTGACGAGTGAAGGATGGTGATCGTGAAGATCACATAGGCCATTAGAGGCCAGGCTTGGGAAGCCTTGCCACTGCCCCAAAGACCACGGGCACCACCACGAGCCGTGGTGACCTAGATTGTCCATACAAGTGGTCGTAAAGATCACTTAGGATCAAGGGGAGGCAAGGCAACTTGGCCAAGCTACTGCCTCACGGCCACGACCATCAACACGACTCGTGGTCTTGTAGGAGGTCTTGTGGTATTCCCTTAGGTCCTTCAGGGCTTGGAAAGGTGAGTAGGAATCCTAGTCAAGAGACCATGGGAACCACCACGAGCCATGGTGCCCCTCACGACCCATCAAAGAGGGCGTGGTTGCTGATGGGGCTACCCAAGTTGAGGACTTTAAGTAATTTTGTTTTGATTAATTATTATATGGGGTTGATTTTAATTATTTTATATCACTAGTATATACAGTTTTAAGTCTTAAAACAAGTCATTTACTCCTTATTTCCCCAATTCAAATAAAAGGGTTCCTCCATAAAAAAAATCCCTCTCTAGAAGTTCCCAAAGAAAAAGAATAAGAAGTGGGAGCTAGGGTTGTGGATTCAAAGCGTTTATTTTTCAAATTTCTTGGGGAATCACAAGCAAGGTATGGTGATACTTCATCTAGGGGTAGATTTCACCGCTAGAGTCAATTCAAAAGTAGTTTTCAATGGTTTCAAGTTTTTCAAAACCTAGGGTTTTACTCTAACACTTGGGTTCCTTTACCAAATGTTTTCAAATGGTTAATAATGACAAATTATGATTGTATTGGTTTTTAATTGATGATTTATGATGAAATACTCTATGAACCCATGAATCCTCTCAATTCCTAAATTGTTCCTTTAGGAAGTGTGTTTGTTGATTATGAAAGCATGTGAATAGAAATTGTCTAAATTGCTTTGGTTTATTGAATTGTATCATTATCCATGCCTTAATTATAGTAAATTTTTGGTGTGTTGGTGATTTGAGATTCATGGCCTCGAAGGCATAGTATGAGGAATTGAAGTATTATCATGATATCTTGTATATGAATGTGAATCTAATGATGTTAATGTGATCGTGTTGTGAATGTAAATGTGTTATTATAGAAAGGCTATTTCTCAATTTGACACTTATGAATGTTGATGATGGAATGTGAAAGGTTCTTCATGTAATGTATATCTTGAATTGGTAGGCTTTTGCATCCTTTTCTTGTATAAATGAATGTATTGTTGATTGTTGAATCAAGGATCGGTAGGCTAATGGAACCCTTCCATACATGTTAATAATGAACCTTGGGATTGGTAGGATTATGGAACCTTTCCATTAATGTTTTTAATGAACTTTGGGATCGGTAGGCTTATGGCGCCCTTCCATGAATGTTAATGATTAACCTTGAACTGCTTGACTATGGGGCCCTTTCATGAGGGTTCAATGAGCTTTCCTAATGTACCTTGTATCGGTAGGCTCATGGCGCCCTTTCATGTGTTAATGAATGTACCTTGAATCGGTAGTCTTATGGCGCCTTTTCATGTGTGAATGAATGTACTTTGGGTTTGTAGGCCAATGGCACCCTCTCATGTGTAATAATGTTAAAGTAATGAAGATACTATATGGGAATAGAGGCTAAGCACCGAGTGGATTTGGTTAGATGGAGACTCTCCCTATGTTTAGGATGGGTTTCAATGATCATCTTCCTTATCTCATAAACTATGTGCCCACATAGGTCTAGGTAGTGGATCCACCTTAAGCTAAATGTACCTAGTTCTACCTTAGGTAAGTAGGACGCCTTTCTATGGTGTGGGGTTATATGACACCGGATTCCATGGTTTTCTCTCATAGTCTATGTTGGTTAATACTTATTCCCAACATATGAGATGTGCATTACAGTTTCTTGAGAAGTTCTATGATGTGTGGGTGGTAGTATGGGATGCCATTCATGCATTGCACGAATAGGGTTTGAGAGGGTCATAGTGAGTTCTCTGATGTCTTAATGACTAATGTATGAAAGTGCTCTAAATGAAGCTAATCAAGAATGTTGACTCTTAAATGTCTACTGTGATGATGCATGCTATACTTGGGTTGTATTATGAGTTATTTTTTCTTGTCATGACTTATGAAATGTTTATGTCTCTTATGTATGAGTATTGTGTAAAGATGGAAAGGATGAATGGTAAGTTCACTTTTGGTGACCTTAATGTGGTAAGTTCACCATAGTCATAATATCATTATTCTCAAGGTATTCATAAGCATATACATAAACTTCATAATCATGCATAATTCTCATAAATTGCCCTTCAGGAACCGTATATCATTTTTCATAAACACATCCAGAATTACTATATTAGACATGGATGATAACATAATTCAAGTAATCAAACATAACATTCCTAATTCTATCACATTCTACTAGCATCAATCAATACCCACACTTTAAGATCCACTTTGAGAAAATAGAGGAATTCATCATAAAACCGTAAATAAATCATCAATTTGATCATAATATAAAGTTATTAAATCATTGAAATCATTTTTGAAGTGAATCCATGACTTGGACTAAAACCCTAGCTCTTTCGGATTTCTTACTTTGAAATTTGGGGTTTTGGAGGGACTCTATGGGTGAAGGTTACCCATAGATGAAAGGCTACCATTCCCTATTGAAGATTTACCTCGAATTTGTGGAGAAAACCTCAATTATTCAACCATAGCTTCACCTTTCTTCTTTTTCTTCCTTGGAAATATAGAGAGAGTTTATTTGGGGGAAAGTTGGTTTTAGATTTTGGGTTTTGGGATTTATGACATGAATGAGTTAGTTAATGAATTAAAAAAGTATTATATAGGTCTATTAAAACAATATAAAACGACCTCATATTAAACTAACTTACAAGGAAATTACCAAACTAACCCATACCTTTGGCCAACTCGGGACAGTGTTGCAGGCATGACTCACGACCACCACCTACGGGGGGTGGACTCACCCACGGCCCGTACTGGTGGGGCATGTGTTGGGGTCTGCATCTCCTGGACTTGGACCTTGACCCATGAAACCTCTCCCACGGAGCGTGGACCACCCTATATACGGGGCATAGGTCCCCTTCGTGGGTCACTAATTTGGCAGTTTTGGAGTAGACTTTAGGGTCCTCCTCAAGGACCGTTGGTTGGTCCTTGGGGGGTCGTACCTTGACGTTTAACCCCTAAACCCTTCATTCTATGTTCGAGAATCAAATTTTACAACTCTAACGCTTACGACAAGCTCTAGTTAAGCCTACTAGTTTTCGGGGTGTTACAATATCTCCCCCTTGGGAACATTCGTCCTCGAATGTCGATCTAGATACGTTACGGAATTAAAGACTCAAGACTACCAGTCCATCATGCATAAAACATAAAACAATGCACAATTCAAAGGAGGATACATCAACTCCATCTCAACATACTCAATGCAACGCGAGGAAGTAAGAACTATATCTAACAACCCATTATGCATGAAAACTAAACATTTCAATATTCATAGGGGGAACAACCTTCTCCAACTAATAGAATGCTCAACTTAATATCATAAAGCAAATTATTCAATTACTCTGAAAAGCATACTAAACCATGTTGTACAATTCATCTCATTAAGCATATAACAACTCATACTAAATGCACAACAACATAAGGAACACATAAATCATCAAAACTCAATTTCCTTCTAAACATGAATTTATCAGGAATATGCATATCATAAGGGGAACATGGTAACACATAAATCACACATGACTCCAAAACATGAAACAAGCCACAAGGAACACTTTGTCTCAAGCTAGATTAGGAATTGAAGAAAGAGATGATGATATCAGAACTCTCAACAACCTTTCTATCTAAGCATACCATATCCCCCCTTGGGAGTAAACCCCTACTAAGGCTAAAATCAAAGTCTAACAAGTAAAATAGGGATGAAATAACATATTTACATCTATAAGGAACTATCAACAAACCGGTGCCTTCATCCGAAAGGGCTCCTTTGTCCTCTCTAGACCGGAGTGCATAGAAGCGACCATAATTTAGAGGAATGGGAATCGTATCACTAGGAGGAGCTTGCTTAGCCTCTCTCCCTTTTTCCATGAGTGTCGGACAATCTCTCATCTTATGACATTTCTTTCCACACCCAAAACAATCATCCGTGTCATCTAGGAACTTACCCATATGTTGCTTCCCAAATTTGGGACATGTAGATCTTTAAAAAGCAAAACCGCCTCCATTTCCTCCTTGAGATTTAGGGTTAGACACCATATCCTTGTTGACCAATGGAGAATCATTGGAGGAATCTTGATGGAAGGACCTCTTTTTTTAACCTTGGTTGACCTTGCTCTTCGGACCTAGCTCTTTTTACCTCTCTACTCTTTCTCTTGAGTTTGGACTCCTCAAATTGTTGGGCATACACCATAAGCCTCGAGATATTCATGTTATTATGGAGCATTGCCGTACGACATTCTTCTCCAACTAAGTTTCACACACCCTTCAAAAACCTATTTATCTCATCCCTCGTATCCGCCACCATAGATGGAGCATACATGGATAGTTGGGTGAATTTCTAGGCATACTCGTTAACACTCATGTTACCTTGCCTAAAGTTAATAAATTTATCTACCTTAGCCTCCCTCAATGCTCGAGGAAAGAACCTATCAAGAAATGCTTTCTGAAACACCTCCCAATCTATGGGACCTCCTCCTACCGGCCTATTTTTCTTCCATTGAGTACACCAAACTTGAGCAACGTCCTTCAATCGGTAAACGGCTAGCTCTGCTTTTTATACCGAAGTCACCCCCATGGCATCAATCATTTTATAAAACTCATCTAGGAATTCACGAGGATCCTCTCCCACTTTGGAACCAAGAAACATGCAAAGGGTTCATTCTAGAAAAATCCCTCAATCTAGAAACCGCGGAATCCACATTAAGGTTACCATGACACCCAACACCTCTATTGGCTTGAGCCTTCATGGCTTGGGCTAACAATAGAAAAGATGACCTAACCTCCACATTCGACATAGTCGGATGATTGATCAGAGCTAGAGGAGCTTGATTATCTTGAGGAAGAGAGATGAATCAACCATCTGGACTCATTTAGGGCTTTATTTTAATAGTTTTAGTGTCCTCAAATGTATATTTTTTGTAAAAAGAAACAAGGCAGCTGAAAGAATGAAGAAAAGAAGGCCTGAGGATCGCCTAATCTATTGGGCGAGCCGCTGAATTGCTAGTGTCTCGCCTAATGATCCGGTGTTCCAATCACTGAAGGAGAAAATTAAGTCGGTGATAGAAAGGAGCAATCGGTGAGTCAGCAAATGATTCTGTGATGTAGTGCTATATCACCCAATGTTTCAGAACTTAAGGTTGATGAAGGCCAAAGCAAAAAGGCGATGGAATTGACCAAAGGGCGGCTTGCCGAGTGCATTGTCCATCCTGACTTATTGCGTCGAATGGCACTTCGTTGCATATTTTTGGCGACTATAAATACATGTTTGAATTTTTAGTTTAGTATGAGTCTTTAATCATATTTTAATCTAGTTTTCATTATTGTTTAGTTTTCAAGTGAGAGAGTTTAGAGACAATATTTCCTTAGCTTAGAAGATTTGAAGATTTCTATTTTTGAGAAATTGGAAGTGGGTGTTGAAGATTCTTCATCTTAGACCATTGTAAAGACTAAATTAATATTACCTAGTTTACGGAAACACAATTTGGTAACATTTTTTACCTTTTAATGATGTCTAGCTAAAACCTCAATTCTTGGGGTATGATTATGTGATTATGGGTTGATTTAGTTGTTGGGTATTGTTAATTGATAATGTAAATTCTATTTAAAAGTGATTTCATACAGTAATTGTGGCTTAATCTAAAGGGTTTTAGTTGCAAAGGCAACTCTACTTTCGTTTGTTCGGCTTGCACGAGAGAGTGGTTTTAAAATGAAAATTACTGATTTGATGGTCTGTGGTTATTTGGTTGTCATGGTTTCAGCTCGAGAGAGTGAATCCTAAACCCTTTTCCACACATTTAGCTCGAGAGAGTGGATGGACTAAAGCGAAGGTTGTTCTTAATTGCTACTTATTGGTGTTCGAGAAAACCAATTTGATTCGGGATAAATTGTTCAAGAGAAAATTTATCCCCACAAAAGTCTAGCTTATTCATTGATTTACAGCTATTCACTATTAATTGCAATCACCCATTTGTCTACCTTAGCCCATAATCCAATCACATCCCAAGAACCCGTCTTTATATTTGTTATTTTCATGTTATTTGTTGTTGTAGCTGTTAGTTGAAACCAAATACCCCTGATATTTGACACTTGTGTCACCTCTAACTTGAACCATGCTTCTATAACGTTAATCAAATCAAAATGGCGCCACTGCCAGCGGGTGGTGTTACTTGAGAATTTTTGGTTAAGTTGAATTTTGTTCTTGTCAGTCATAGTTAAACTTACTTAACTTTTAGTTTTGGTTTTTGTGTTGCTGGTTTGAGTAGAGACTTGGAGCATATTTTGTAGCAACAAGAACCCAATAGATCACCCTACTTCAAGATTGATGATCTTTAGGGATAACATCTTAAATTTCAAGCAATTGGAGGGTAAGTCCATGTATGAGTTGTGACAAAGGTTTAAAGTCCTATTGTTGTAGTACCAAACTTATGGAATATTTGATAACATGCTACTGGACTGCTTCTATGGAGGTCTTGGTCCGGAAAATAGAGGAGTGGCCGACCAAATGTATCCAGGAGGTCTCTCATGACTACCATATGCAATAGCAGTCCATCTCCTTGATCACATGGCCAAGACCAACAAGGAGACTGAGAAGGACCAGATTTTGGCCACACTTTTGACTCAGCTAGATCTAGTAGACAAAAAGATCATGGAATTGGAAGCACAAGACAAAAAGAAAGACCGGTATACTCCCCCTCATGAGCATATAAATCCCAAGGTTCACGAGGGTGGACAAACAGAAGAGATACTGTCACTCATTCTTCACAAAGTCGAAAAACAACACAAAATGTTGAATGAGATAAAAGAGAATGTCTCATTGCTAAATCAGATGACTGCTTCACATTCCATATCGGTTAAGCGGCTAGAGACCCAAATGGGTCATGTGTTGTCTCGTCTCTACCCCACAAATCAAGATTGAGTGGGGAAGTCGTGCAACGACATTAACTAAGCCGCTTCATGGGAGGCAACCCAAGTATTTATCACTTTATTTATGGTTTAAGAAATAATGGTGTGTTGATTGTGCATGTCGAAGTGTGGATAGTGTTTGAAAAGTGTACGTTGGCGAGCTAAAGGTTCAATAGGCACGTTGCTGAAGAGGTTGGCGAGCCCGACCTAGACTGCCTTTGGACTCAAGACAATTTTAAATTGGAGTCTATAAAACTTGCTGAGCCCAGGAGCAATTTGGTGAATCGCCGACCAGGTCGGCGATCTCGATCTAGTCCGTCGTTTGGACCCCCACAATAACTGTTCATCTTGGGAAATATGGCGAGGAATGTGACCACTCAGCATGTCACCCAGTGGGTCCGTGAGCACGACTAATGTTGCCGAATGGGCGAGAACTGGATGTTTTTATAAGGCCAAAGGTTTAAACTTCCAACTCTTTCACTTTCCCTCACTTTTAATCTTCCCAAACTCACACCCGCACTTTAGTTTCTATATTTCTTGCATTTTTTGAGTGTTTTAGTCGTTGATTGTGTTTTCGGAGTGGATTACATTGCCTCCTAACATTTCTATATCTTTTTCATCGGTATTTAAGGTTGGTTTTCAAAAACCTCGAGTTATTTTTTGAATTTTGTACTCATTTGCAATGATTTTATCTTGTTGAAGTGTGTTGGGCCTCTCTGATCTTAATTGTTTATGTTTGAATACCTGTTTTAATTCGATATTCTTCCCGTAATGCCTATAATATAGAAATCCCGTAATTTTATACATTCAAGTTTGTTAGAATTCATAAGGTTGTGCTTTCATCTTGTTGGGTATAGTCGGGTGAATTCTAAGTAACCCGTAGTTGTGCCAAATGACGTAATTTGCCCAATGATAGAGCGGGTGACGTCATTCTTAAGGATAAAAGTCATCAAATGGCCAAATTTGGCAAAACCGGGAGATGTCTGAGTATTCCGGGGTAATAGGTGTAATGAGTTTGAGCCTAATTTGAGTTGTGCATGCTTTGATTTTGTTTTCGGGGGTTGTGGGGTTGAAATCTAGAAGTTGGGTTGAAAGTAGGGAAGTTGGGTCATTTGGCGAGCTGGGTCGCCTTTAATTTCATACTATACTTGAAGTTTGACTCTGTAACTTTCGGCAACAAGCTTGAAGTCGCCGATGGCACTCGGTGAACCGCCCAAAGCCTTCCTGATCGCCCTTTGTTTGCACCCCTGACCCTTTTGGCACTGTAACATTCGGTGGGCTAATCCTATCTCTCCGAATGCTATCGGTGATTCTCCGAAAGGCCTTCCCATCAACGACATGCCAAATGTTTCTTAGAATTTTGAGGCAATCCTTTCGGCGAGTCTGTCTGCAACTATTTCTATGTGCATTTGATTGAATGATTTTTAACTTTTTCCCAATGTTTTGTAGAAATTGTAACAACAAACATTGACATGCCACCCCGGAAAAGAGTATGGGGTATCACAATCAATGAAGGGGGATCAAATCCTCCAAAAAGAGGAAGGCAAGATCTCTCAGTTGGAGACAAAGGTAAGGGCAAGAGGCCCATATCTGATAGGGTGACTACTGGCTCCCAGGCTACTTTATTTAAGCTTAAAGATGACCAACCCTTATAGTCCCAGAGGGCTGAGATTCGAGCTAGATCTCACCCTGACTCAGCTAGAGTCCCTCCAGCTCCCACACGAGCAGACTCAGTGACAACTCCAGCACATCCTGTGGCTCCTATGCCACAAGTAATCCCTTCTCCCAAGCTTCTCAGCAGGTTGAAGGGTGACAAACTGCGAACTATTCTTGAGGAGAATCTATTATCTACAGAGGGCCTTGAGGGAAAATACTCTGATGTGAGAGACATCCTTCAATTCCACAGATTCAAGAAGTTCACCACACCCCGAGGTCCCTATATTCCTTCATGTGGCCGGGAATTCTATGCAGCATATGGTGACTTTATCCCAAAGAGAAAGAAGAAGGAAAGGGAGTTCAGACAGGTTAAGTAAGTCATGGTCCGGGGTAAAGAAT
This sequence comes from Solanum acaule, assembly GCA_036250505.1. Classification (NCBI taxonomy): domain Eukaryota; kingdom Viridiplantae; phylum Streptophyta; class Magnoliopsida; order Solanales; family Solanaceae; genus Solanum; species Solanum acaule. Next base: position 1,264 of record JAJOOR010030048.1, on the reverse strand, counting down.
TTGGGTGAAGCAGTGAGTACATAAACATTGTTATGGACAAAGCTCTACATTCTTCAAGTCCCTATGAAGGATTGCCTATCACTCAATCACTAGATGAGTTAAAGGGATGGTTGGCACCTCTGATTTTGGATACCACCCGAGGTGGATCGAGGTAGGAGCCCCGATTAAGAAGAGAGACCTGAGTATTGCTGCCTGATTCAGGTTTGGCTTTATCAGAAACACTGTTATCCCATCCCAGAAAGTGTCTATCCTTCACTATCCTAAGGCATTATGCCTGGGGTCTATCATATCTAAAATGTTCATTGACCTAGCCCTTATCATTGAGCAAGAGATGACCACGAGGGCCAAACATAGTAAGACCTCATTGCCATTCTCGATCCTGATCATAGAGATATGCTGGCGTGCTGGGGTACCCAGAGATTATGCAAAAGATTTTCAGGTTACCCCTTCATCCTCCACTGACACCCGGCGTATTGAGGCCGAGTACACTTGAGAGGAAGCTGTCAGGAGAAGAGCTACTCCGGTGGATGATGAGTCCATAATTTGGACTCATTTACGACTTTATTTTAACATAATTAGTGTCCTCAAATACATGTTTTGTGTCAATGAATGATGTAAAGCCTTTAATTGTAGGTATTTGGAATTAGGAATGATGCATGGACACTATTGATCAAAAAGGGAACAAAGTAAGCTAAAGAAATGAAGAACTTGTAACAACCCGAGAGCACCCCCTAGCCGTTACATGCATATTCGATCTCTCGGAGGTCTCATACAAGCCTTAGCATTCATTCATCGCATAGATCATAAAAGTCACTAAGAATTTAAAAACTTTCCTTACAAAGAAGACATTTCATGAAAATAGCAAGCGGAAGACTTTCTAGACTTTATACATGATGTCTCAAAACCATCTAATACTTGACTACAATAATGGGACTAAGCCCATACAAAACTTAAACACAATACTAGAAATACATCAAAAGGAACATGTAAGGTGTTGTCCTCGAATCTATGAGGACTCACCAAGTCTTCATCGTCAACACTTAGAAACCTATCAAGTAGCCATGACATGTCACCATCTCCCAATCCCTACACTTTAGTCAAAAAGGGAAAGAAAGGGGTTAGCACAATTAAGTACTAAGTATGGAGACCATGCAAAAACATGCTTTAACAGACATTTACAAGGAATATATGCTTTCATAACATTTTTGATAAAACCTTCACTTCACAAGTATAAGAGATATAATACAAGTCAACATTCGCATAT
>JAJOOR010030047.1:0-11045 GCA_036250505.1 Solanum acaule | reverse complement strand
ATTAACAACATTTGATTGACTCTTGAAATTTTATTTATGTCACATACATTGGGATAAGAGAAGTAACATATATTTTAAAAAATTTACTTAAAAAGTACTATAAATTACAATAAGCAAAAGAAGTAACATGTAATATTTAATTTGAAAACTACGTACAAAGTATTGTAAATCTCAATAATTAACAACATTTGATTGACTCTTGAAATTTTATTTATGTCACATACATTGGGATAAGAGAAGTAACATATATTTTAAAAAATTTACTTAAAAAGTACTATAAATTACAATAAGCAAAAGAAGTAACATGTAATATTTAATTTGAAAACTACGTACAAAGTATTGTAAATCTCAATAATTAACAACATTTGATTGACTCTTGAAATTTTATTTATGTCACATACATTGGGATAAGAGAAGTAACATATATTTTAAAAAATTTACTTAAAAAGTACTATAAATTACAATAAGCAAAAGAAGTAACATGTAATATTTAATTTGAAAACTACGTACAAAGTATTGTAAATCTCAATAATTAACAACATTTGATTGACTCTTGAAATTTTATTTATGTCACATACATTGGGATAAGAGAAGTAACATATATTTTAAAAAATTTACTTAAAAAGTACTATAAATTACAATAAGCAAAAGAAGTAACATGTAATATTTAATTTGAAAACTACGTACAAAATATTGTAAATCTCAATAATTAATAACATTTGATTGACTCTTGAAATTCTATATGTGCTACATACATTGGGACAAGAGAAGTAATATATATTATTTAAAAGTTATGTGAAAATACTATAAACTACAATAATTAACAACTTAAAATATTTAAAAATCATATTAAAATTTAACTGACTTTCTAAATTCTATCTATATCACATAAAGTGAGACAAAAACATAATAGATATTGGGCTAATGCTAGCACGGACACTTGTGTCTACTAGTAGTAGAAGTACAAGTACTAGTACAAGTGAGTATTTTATTATCTCTTTATTTATGTTAAATAGTACAGTAAAGTAAAATGCACTTACAACCTCTTTTTCATATTCACCTGTCAAGACATGTGTTAGAATTCTGAGCTTGAAGCTCTTCTAGACAGAGATGAACAGAGAATTAGAAAGAGAGAAGAAGAGAGAGTTTTCTATTGATCTGTATAATGGTCTATTTACAATGTGAAGCATTCTCAATGCTTTTATACACACAGATTACAAAATTGTAGAAGCATCTAGAAGGTTCTTAACTAACACACCTAATGCATATGTCAGCCTAACAACCTAACAACTTGTAACAAACTTCTCTGTTAACTATCTGTTTCTGTTAACTAACTTTGTGACACCACATTCTGTATCCACATTTTGTATCATCTGATCATTTTAACACACCCCTTCAAGCTGAAGGGTGCAAAACATTAAGCACACCAAGCTTGCCCAAGAGATAAGAATGTTGAGCTTGACTGAGCCCCTTTGTCAATAAGTCTGCAAATTGTTGTCGAGTAGGAACATGTATAGTGTCCACCACCCCTGCTTTGATTTTATCTCGGATGAAGTGACAGTCTATCTCGATGTGTTTGGTCCTCTCATGAAAGACCGGATTTGCTGTTAATTGGATGGCTGATTTGCTGTCACTGAGAATGTTGATAGGACTTTGAACTGGAACTCCCAATTCAGTGAATAATCCAAGCAACCAAGTGACTTCAGATACAGCTGAAGCCATGCTTCTGTATTCAGCCTCAGCTGAGCTTCTGGAAACAGTATATTGTTTCTTAGACTTCCAAGACACTAATGACTCACCAAACTTGACCACATAGCCTGTAATGGACCTTCTAGTGTTAGGGCATGCAGCCCAAAATCAGAATCACACCAACAGGTAAGAGTAGTGGTAGGTTTGGCTTGCAACCATACACCTTGACCTACTGTGCCTTTTAAGTATCTAACCACCCTAAGTGCTGACTCCCAATGTGACTTCTTTGGGGATTGCATAAACTGACTGAGGGTTTGAACTGCATAGCAAATGTCTGGTTTTGTAATGGTTGCATAGAGAAGCTTACCAACCAGTCTTTGGTAAGAAGTAATATCTAGTAGAGGAGCATCTCCAGTAAGACCATTTACCACATCATGATCAACAGAGGTAAGTTTCAAATTGGTCTCAAGAGGAGTGGAAGCAGGCTTGGCACCAGTGAGGCCTACATCAGCAATGAGTTCCAAAACATACTTTCTCTGATTGAGAATAACACCTTTAGGAGATCTGAGGACTTTAATGCCCAAGAAAAACATGAGCTCACCTAAATCCTTGAGTTTGAACTTATGATGTAGACTGTCTTTAGCTTCAATGATCATTTTCTCACTAGTGCCTGTGATGAGTAAATCATCAACAAAGACAAGAATAACCACTATATCTGCTCCTCTGGTCAAAGTGAATAAAGAGTAGCCATGAACACTTTGAGTGAAACCAGAGTCCAATAAAGCAGTAGTAAGTTTCAAATTCCACTGTCTAGATGCTTGTTTAAGGCCATACAAAGACTTGAGTAACCTGCATACTTTGTTCTCCCCTGGCTTCTTAAAACCTTCTGGCATGTCCACGTAGACTTCTTCATCCAAGTCACCTTGAAGAAATGCATTATAAACATCCATTTGGTATAAACTCCAGCCTCTAGAGACAGCTAAAACAATCACACATCTGACTGTCACCATCTTGGCCACAGGTGAGAATGTATCATGATAGTTTAATCCTTCTTGTTGGCTGTACCCTTTAGCAACTAGTCTGGCCTTAAATCTCTCCATTTCACCAGTTGCCTTGTATTTAACCTTGTACACCCATTTAGAACCAACAGTATGCATGCCTTCAGGTAAGTCAACTACCTGCCAAGTCTTATTGTCTTCAAGGGCCTGAATCTCCTGTTGCATGGCAAGAATCCACCTGTCATCCTTGGCTGCCTGTTTGAAGTTCTTAGGCTCCATATAGTCAGACACTTTACACAAATAACTCCTATAACAGGAGGTTAACTTCTCATAGCTAAGAAAGTTGGCCAAGGGATGTCTAGTACTGCTTTGCTTCCTGCCAGTAGTGACGTAGTCTTGCAACCATGTTGGTGCTTTAGTGGGCCTGGAGGTCTTTCTGATAGAAGGTTCCATACCATGTTAGAATTCTAAGCTTGAAGCTCTTCTAGACAGAGATGAACAGAGAATTAGAAAGAGAGAAGAAGAGAGAGTTTTCTATTGATCTGTATAATGGTCTATTTACAATGTGAAGCATTCTCAATGCTTTTATACACACAGATTACAAAATTGTAGAAGCATCTAGAAGGTTCTTAACTAACACACCTAATGCATATGTCAGCTTAACAACCTAACAACTTGTAACAAACTTCTCTGTTAACTATCTGTTTCTGTTAACTAACTTTGTGACACCACATTTTGTATCATCTGATCATTTTAACAACATGACATAGATAGTATACAATCAACTCTCTAAAAATCAATTATTTAAAATATATATGTTTTTTAATTGATTTCTTGCTCAGTGTCTAGAGCTCATATGGGAGCCCCGACTAAATTTGAATTGTTACTACAATGCCCATTTGAGGGTGACACTCCTAACAAAATTTTGCTCCATATATAAAGGGGAAAATTGTATAAAATAACAAACTATTAATTTAAATAAAATAATATAACCACAGTTTCATTTAATTGTAATCCGTAGCAAATACTTGTCATTCGCCTCTCTCCCAGAGAATCTCACTCGCCACTCTCCCTCGTCTCTCTCACTTTATACAAACACAAATCATTAAATTGTGTTTGTGTTTATATAAAGCGAGAGAAAATTGTATATACAAATACAAATACATATATTTTCGTCATATACACTTATAATTATACAAATATAGATCTTCCCCTACTAGTTCTCTTTTGCCTTTCTCTATTTCTCGCTTTATACAAACACAAATTATACCAATTACAAATATTTTGACATACAAATGTTTTATTTCGATTCAATTGTATACAAATTCAAATTTTATGCAGATATACAAACACAATTATTGATACATATATATAGTAGTTACATATATACAATTATCTAACCGATATACATATACAATCCATGAGCTTTAATACAAATGAGAGGTCTGCCAACGATTTATACAAATCTGATGCTCCGTAGCAAACATAAAGTTTACTATGAAGCGCAATTATGCAAACTATAGCTATAATATACACATGATTTTTATGCTTGTTAAACCTAAAATTTACTCTAAATAAAGCTCGAATTTGAGACATATGATAAAACAATGGAGCAGTCTCACCACTACATTACAACTCGTATGTTGGAAAAAATACACATATTTTGCATTATACCTTCTATATTTCGTTACAAAACTGTGAGCAGCTCCCACCTACCGATATATTGTTAGAAATTGTGAAAAAACTAACGTATACGGTATATACGTAGAATATATAAGTGTTGGAATTCCATCATAGCAAAAAGTGGCAACACATTACTAACACATATAACAATTTCAACTGAAAATATAAAATAAAACACATAACTCGGACGTGTCAGCCAAAAAAAAAACTCACGTGAATAAAACAAAGTTCAATAAATATTGAGGTGTGTTTCTCAAACTAAAAGATAGAGGCTTGTTATTTTTACACCTATTTGCTTTCCAAATTGGCCAAAATATTTCTACTCAAATAAATTAATGGCTTAAAGTTAAAATTGTATAGACTTTCGACTTTTAAAAAATTAAAGTAATATATTTTTTATAAAGTATAATCTTCTAGTTCTTTAAAATGTAAAGTTGCTATTATAATCAGTTTCTTCTAATGATTCTTATTTGATTGATAATATAATCAATTTATTTAATTTTCGTGAGACATAGTAAATCGGCCACTATTCCATGTTAGTGACATCTTCATTACATTAGAATTAATAATTACATATATGAGCATTGAATCTAATTAGAACAATTTATAAATTAAATGATCTTGGAATATAGTGTGATTTTGCAGCGGCTCTTTACATGTCAATATCAATAAAACGGAAAAGGGTTATAGTTTATAAATTATTCCTGAATTATGCGAAACATACCACTTATGTTCTTTGTTACATTTTGGGATAAAAAATGTCCATGCCGTTATCCTAAGAGACAACAAATGTCCTCAAGAGTTAACAGCCAAAAAATTTAATGATGTGGCTAGCCATGTGGGACTTAATCCCTCTACCTAATTGTTGCTAACTAGGATTCACTTCAACAAAATTAGACCTTTCACGGCGACAAAAGTCGCCACAAAACCCAGAGTATCGCCACTAAAATTTTCACTTATTTTGAGCATTTAATTATGAATTTGTGTTTTCTTTCTTCATTGTTTTTGAATAATCATAAATAATATCGATCAAAGAGAAGTTTGAAGACACTATATATTTTATTTTTATGTCATATGTAAATGCATAAAATGTACAATAATGCATAATGTATGTAGTAGGAAATTTGAGTTGGGAAGTAATTTTGATGATTTTCGTAATAATATTGGATGTTTTTAATATTTATAGTACATGTTGTTTATTTTAGAAAAATAGGTTGCAATCGAAAATTAATTATCATTTTTTTTGTTGAAAAAATATTTTTTACTAACGAATGGCTATGGCAGCCTTAGTCGCTGCTAAAAATTACTCAAAAACTTTAGTGACAATATTTTGGAATTTTGTGGCGACTTTTGTCGCTACTGAAGGTCTAGTTTTTTTGAAGTAAATCCTTATTAACGCCTAGGTGGGGGTTTAGTCCCATGTGGCTTGCCGCGTCACTAAAAATTTGGATAGTTAACTATTGAGGATATTTATGGTCTTTGAGATACTGACAGAGGTATTTTTTATCTCAAAATATAATGAAGAGTATAAATACTCTATTTCGCATAGTTTAGAAGTAATTTTGACCATTTTCCATTAATAAAATTAAACTTCAAACTTTTAATTTCTTTGTTCTTTACGTGATGCAGAGTATTTCAATTGGCATCAGCTTTAAATTGAAAATAAAAATAGAAGAAAGAAAAACATTTTTGAAAATAAGTACTTTTCTTCTTCAAATGCACTACAAACATTAACATTACTTCTTATTTATACTTCAAAATGCACTACAAACAGTAACATAACTTCTTACTTAAGAAACAAAGTTATCATTTTTAGTCACACTATCCTACTATAGTATCAATAAATAATGGCCATGATATATAAATGTGTCTTTTAACTTGATTTCAACTGACATCTATACCTTTCAACTTTGAGTGTGATGTGTGCAAAAATAAATACTTAAATTTATATAAAATTGAACAAATAAACACATTCTTCCCACGGAGCGTTCTACGTGTATTATTTTGCATAGGACGTGTGTGTCTACTTATTTAATTATATATAAGTTTAAGTATCTAATTGTACACACCCAACATTAGAAGTCATAAATATCAGTTAAAGTCAAGTTAAAGAGCATATTTATGTATTATGCCTAAAGTAATATGTTTTCTTTCTAGCTATTTCTTTTTGTAATTTGGTTTTTCTTGTATCACTCATCGTGTTATTCACCTCTTTAAATGTTGATATTTCGACTGAAAAATATTATGGTGTATGCCATAACGGTAAAGAATAACTGAATCTACGTGACATGATTAGTTTGATTTTAATATTGACATGTACTAATCCAGGGGCGGCTCTAGTACTTTAAAAAAAGAAGCAATTGTCTTGGGCCCCAAAATTTGAGGCGCCTCATTTTTTAAAAAAAATAATAGGTTATAAGTATTTTTTTAAAAAATATCGAATATTATTTGTAGAAAATAAAAACTTTTCATAAAAGAGTAAAGAAGTAATAGAAGTTCGACAAATTATGAATACTATGTCTCAAGAAAGATTAAATAATTAGCTATACTAACTTCATAAAAAATATATATTCGAATGCAAGGCCTCCATTTAGATTTGACTTTTGTAACGATCGGTTTCGATCGTTATAGAAAAGCCAACGGGAAAATTTTTTGGACCGGAAAACTTTTTGATAGTAACTTGAAATTTCCCAACCTAGTCCAGGTTTGGACGAAATCGGAGTCAGTGAGGTCTAGGGAAATCTGGTAACAAATGGGAGATCTAATTATGAATTTGATTACATCAGTACATAGCTAAGACGTTAAGAAACTCGTACGACTTTACGAAATTGAATTCGGGTGAGTAGAACTCTCGAAATCGCTCATAGCGTGAGAGGGTAGTTCCGAGCGTCCTGGGATGAAAGTGTGTTGTGAAATAGGGGTTTGAGAATTCTTAAATTTTCTCACTGTTTCCGTGCAAGACGCTAAGACAGGATTTTCCCGCTAGGCGAGGCTACTGTAGCGGGGTAAGGACCGTTGTGGCGGGACATGCGCGACTTAAGTAAAAAATAAACCCCAAAAACGTATTATTCTCCACTTTTCGACTTTGAGATCTAAGGAACGACCCCAGGTATTTTCTTACAGTTTTCCACCATTCTTGAGGCTAAAGGTAAGGTTTTCATTCCCCAAATCCATTTTTCGATCCGTAAAACTTAGTTTCTTGGGTGATTATTGTTGGGGAAGGGTTTTGGAACTGATTAAATGGTGGGGAAAAGCCCTAATTTGGATATTGGGATCATGGGTTGATCTAGGATTGATAGTGTTTATTTTAATTCGGGTAATTAGATATCGTTTATTGATTTCCGTGTTATATTGATTGTTTGTAGACCAAGAACAAGCGGAAAGAATCCGAAAAGGGAAGAATCAAGTTTCTTAGGAGATTCAAGCTTTGTTCGAGATAGGTGATGGTTGTGATTTCATTGTGTGATATATGTTTGTTCTTGCTTCATTATGATGCATGTATGTATGCGAATGTTGCATTATTGATCACACAAATCGTAAATGAGGATAGTTAAATGATTGAATGCCATGAATCATAACTTCATTGTATGATTATGAGAATATGCTTTTGATTGTGATTGTGGCGTGTTGAATAGATCGGGTATTGCGTTTCGACACACTAACTGGGATCGGTTGCCACATACCGACATAAATAATGGAACGGATGTCACGATCCGACACGCTAACTTGGAACGGGTACCATGTACCGGTACACTAACAACTTGGGTGTGGGTTCCATGAGAGGACCATTGACTTGACATAACTGTGTAATTGAGAATTGTGAACTTGAATGTTACTCATAATGAAATTGATTTTGTAGATGTTCGGTGTATGCATGTTGTTATTATGTTGTAATGGCTTATGTATGTTAAACTTAGTGGGATAGCCGCATGATCCTACCAGTACACTGTGGTTGTGTATTGATGTTGCACTTGCTCTTTCTTTGTTGAGTACATGGCATCTTCCTGCGGCTATTGACAGATCTCACTTAGAAAATCAGTGATCGTCATCGAATTCAAGGGTGAGCCAGTTCTTCCGGGCTGCCATGAGTTCTCTTTCATTTATGTCCCTATTTTGGACTTAGACTAGTACATTAGGATTTCTTATGTTTAGTTGGGTTGCACCCATTTCTTAGACTTGTTGAACGTTAGATGTTTTGGTACATTGACTTTCAGGTTCTAGGTATTATTTCGCATTTATTTTTATTAGACTATGGTTTGGAGTTTATGGGAACTCCCTGTTTCTTTCCCTTAGCATTTAAACCTGCTTCCGTAACTTTAAATGTCTTAGTTGTGGTTGAGTTTGTTAGTTTGAGTTGTAGTAATGGTTCTCCCACCGGAGGGTTAGTGTGGGTGCCACTCACGACGGTCTGGGTCATGACAACTTTAGGCCACCGATTTATTAGAGCCGCCCCTGTACTAACCCCTTCTTTTTTTTAAAAAAGAGTAACAAGTCTGAATGTTAAAGTATACTCCATTTGATGCCTAATTTTTACGGTAGCAAAGAATATAATGTAGTAGATTAATGAGACAGTTTTTTTCTTAAGTAGAAATCTTGTGTTGAAATTTAGAGTATAAAAAATTCTTGGTAAAAAACAATATTAGCACACCGTATGGAAAAAAACCAAGAAAAAAGAATCCTCTTCTTTATGGTAGGCTAATTACATCATTGATATAGGTCGATAAGTTGGCAGATTAGATTATATTAAAGTGTGTCACCATCTCATCTAAAAGTTTAACTTTTTCGACAGGTCTGATGATCTCATCTAAAAGCTCAGGTTTTTTTATGAGATAGTTACACAATTCAATCTCGTATCAGAGCAAGCAAATGTCCTGAGATCGAATCTTACCGCCACCCATATCAAAAAGAATTTCCAAGTGTTGGGTCCCATGTTGAAGTGTGTGACGATCTCATCTAAATATTTTGTATAGAACAGATCCAGTTGAGATGTTATAGCTAATTTTGTCTATCACGCTGGACTTGTAAATTTTACTAAACTTATATAATTTTTATCAGAACCTTAGTTTTTGCGAAGCAACTATTGGAACAATGGGTCAAGCTTAAGCTCTTGTCACGACCCAAAAATGGACGTGATGCACTTCTCTATTCTCACCAAGACAAGTCAACCTCAACCCAACAAGAACAAAAGAAAAGAGGAAAGAAATAAAACATGAAAAAGATAAAGCGAAAAACTTGTTATTTCTACTAAAAATTCGCCAAAATTTGATTGCAAGCCACTAAAAGATAAAGTGAGGAATTGAAATAATTACAAGTCTCATCCTTTGTTTCTCAAATAGAACAAAAGTATAAAGAAAAGGAAAAGAGGATCCCCCGTGATAACAAGAAACTACCTCTCAGTAATCCTTTAACAAGCTCCGGAAAATAGGAGAAGAAGACGACCACACAATGGAATTCCATTCCGACACTTGAAACTCCAAAAGACTCTAAAAACCACTTTTAAGCAACTTAGCTTTTCTAAAGCACAAACTTACCAAATTCTCAACTTTTAACTTAAAGTTCAAAACCAACTTTCAAAACTCAAACATAAAAGACTTGGGGTGGATATCGGAAAGGGCAAAACCGTAAATTCATGAAATTTTTAAATGACCGATTGGGTCATTACATTCCGTAGCTTTGTAAGAATATATATATATATATATATATATATATAATGTCCACATAAAAAAAAATTATACTCTGTTTAAATCTAAATAAATTGAACAAATCATCTTTTCACACACTAATTTATATCACCCTTAATCACAAACATATAAAGTGTGCACATTTCAAACCCACTTCAAGCTACATTTTAAGCTAAAAAGAGATGATAAAAAGAATAAAAAGTTCAAAGGTAGCTAGCTAGATATGCATATGCTTGCACAAATGCTATTCAAAAGGGTCATAAACAATGAACTATGTCCCTCTTTTTCTCCCCTTTTTATTTTGTGTGATTCCTAACTGTGTGCTTTTATGTTAAGCAAACAAACATGAAATATTTTTAATATATATACTTTAGTATATAAATATGCTTGAAACTTTGATCTTTCAGATGGTAAAAATAGATATATTAAAGAGTATCGATAAAATATATATTCATACACAGTTTCAATTTTCAAGTGAAATGCATATATTAATGCAACTTTTATTTTTAAATATTTCATTCTCAACTTCAACTTTCAAGGGAGTGCCAAGTAGGCATTTTGATGATAGATTTTAAATATTTTTCATTTTATATAGAATTTATGAAATTGGAGTTGAAGATGGAGTTATGTTTAGTTATCCCTTTTACAAAGAATATTTGTAATGGTGTTCATACTTAAACGTACTTGAATATAACTTTCAAAGTAAATCAAAAAGTTGGTTGTATATTGTTTATCAAATCATATATATATATAAAGCTAAATGTAGGCAAGGATGATGTGGCACCTCTCTAAGGCCACCATTGCTATTTATCTTTTTTCTCATTTTTTTTGACATTTTTCTCTAATTTTTCTTATTTTTTTAATCAAAGAACTAATCATATTCTATCCTATTTATTAAGTTTCATTAAATTTTATAACAACCATATTAATTTATTATGGCACCTCTTTATGGCCTAGAATATTATTTATCTTTTAGTCTTCCCTTCTTTTTTAA
>JAJOOR010030046.1:0-18345 GCA_036250505.1 Solanum acaule | reverse complement strand
CATAGCCTCTCGAAGATAAGTACAGACGTCTCCGTACCGATCCTCGAGACTCTACTAAGACTTGGTTTGTACATGTGAGACCTTCGAACCTGGGCTCTAATACCATTTGACACATCCGATTTTGGGATGTGTCACCAATTTTGGTAAGTAAATGACTAACTTTAACCATAGTTAAGAGAGAGATTTTGTAAATTTAGTCTCCAATTTTGATAAGGAAATGATTTGGCATCCAACCAAAATAATTTAAAACCTCATTTGGCTCAAACGATTTGAAGTCTTAATGTCCTACAATTTGTAAGAATATAATTGGGGATTAATTCCTGGAAAAAATATTAAAAAGTTGTCCGATAACTTTTAATTTATTAATAATTAATTTAGGTCAATCATAGAAGATTTTAATCTTTTTATATTATAATATGACGTTTCCTTGTTATTGCTTGCAAAACAAAGAGAATTGAAGTTTGACTTATGTGTGCATTGAGAAGAAGCTACTAGTCAAGGACAGAAATATTGAGATCTCCAAAGCATAACATGTTTGGATAAACTTATGAAATTGTTTATCAAGATAAGTGTATTTTATCTAAATAAAGTAGCTTGTAGAAAAGTAATTAATAATTGAAAAGAAAAGGTTTCTACTTAATTAAATTCATTTTTAAAAAAATGTTTCTTTTATTATTTGATAAACGGATTTGTTTGATAATATCTTTTTAGAGCTTAAAATTTATAATAATAATAAGTAGTATTATCTAAATAGTGAAATGAATTTTGTATATTTTCTTAAGAAATGCTTTTATTTTAATTTGTTAGTTAAAATTCAAACCAATAAATAAAAGGACAACACATTAAAATTAGAGCGATCAATATGAGTTGGCTCACCCCATTCGGGTTAGCCTATACAGGCTTTGAAATTTGACGGGCTAGGCAGGACTGACCTACTTATTTGGTGGGCAAGAAAACAGCTAGCCCAGCCCATCTGTACGTAGGTTCTGGGTCAGCCCACATTTTTTATATTTTTTTAAATTAAATTATACTTTTAAAATATTAACATAAATACCGACAAAACAATATTACATGTGTTAGTGTTACTACTTGTTATACAAATCCACAAATAAAATAATATTTATAATACTTATTAAGTTTGATTTCAAGTAAAAATATAATTAGCTAAATAGAAATGTTAACCTATTTTTTCCAAGAAAACACAAATAAATATGACAATATTTCAACCAGTGAAACATGAACTTTTGAAAAAATAATGATCATCAAACTTATGGCATATACAACACCAACACATCATTTTCATCAAGCACATATGAATAAGGTTGTGGCAAGATTGTCTTAACATTTTCATTTTCATTTTAATTTACAGTTTGTATGCAATATTAATTAGTTGAACTTTAAAAATAACTAAATTTAAGAACTACATATAATATTTAAACGTACACACAAAAATAGTAATAGTTTAAGAAAAATCATGCAATCAGTATCGAGTAACAACAAGTGTTTGAATGTTTTTCATGATGGATGCAACTTCTATATTTGGTTAGAACACACGTCTACCAATGCTAAATGATTATTGTGATGATACAGTAGTAATAGAAATACTAAATACATCACATTTGCTATTCTAAATTTTAATATTTAGAAATTTAAATAAACTTTGAGTTTGAATTTATGTTATTTTTAATACTCAATTTTATTTTTATTTTTTAATTATTTCTATTTAGTCCACGGGGGATCAACCTATATTGATCAAGCTCCACGAACCAGCAAACGTGTCCGGACCGGACTAAAAAACTATTTTCTTAAATGGGCGTCAAAAATCCAAAATAGTGTTCAACTATCAATAGACAATTACTACACCTGTTCACAAAAGTAAGAATTTTTCCTTTAAACAAAGTTGCTTCAATTCTATTCTTGTTCACTATTTTCAATGTAGAAACGTAAATGAAGTGGGGATCTGGTCTTTAGATTAAAACTGGTCAATATATTGTACTGCCAGAGATGTTATACTAACATATATTATGCTGAGTGTGTTTGGTGTTGTAATAGGTTCAGAATGAGTCATTCCTAACAAGAATCGGATGTTATACGTACTTGCTATGTAATTGTTATCTTTCAAATGTAATCATCAAGTCGTTTCAATAGATTAATCAACTGAGTTGTGAGTTCTCTTTTCCTCATTTTCATGATATTAACTAGCTTGGAGTTAGTTGACTGATTGATGGACATACATGCTACATAAGCTATCTTTGTTTCCACATTGCAGGTGAGTCACATTTGAAGAATTTAATGTTTGTGGGTGATGGCATGGACTTGAATGTTGTGGATGGTGCAACAACTTTCAACTCTACAACTGTTGGTAAAAAATCTTCTTTCTCACTATCATTTATGCACTCTTTAAATGTCATTGGGATTTTTTGCCCAAAATTACATATTCAACTAGAGCATATTAGTGTTAAAATTGATCGATGAACTTGTTTACTTTGGTTGCAACAATTTATTTTTAATGCAGCTGCTGTTGGAGATGGATTCATAGCTCAAGATCTACAATTTCAAAACACAGAAGGGCCACAAAAGCACCAAGCAGTGGCCCCTTCGTGTTGGAGAAGATCAGTCCGTTATTAACCGTTGCAAAATAGATGCATTCCAGGACACCCACACACTCCGTCAATTCTACAGAGATTGTTACATCACTGGCACTGTTGATTTCATTATCAGTGTATGTAAGTTAAATCCACATGTTAATTATCTCATATATATATTTTTTTGTGTTACTTGAATTTCGAAAAGTTACATCTTTGGCTTATTCACCAATTTGAAAGTTACTTGAACTTGAATTCCTTGAGTGTCTTCTTACTCTATCTCAATCGGTCCGTTGTCTTCTCTCTCAGGTTTTTGACTTATCTTTCAGCTATATGTGAGGATGATGTTCAGAGTAAGAAGCTATTACATGCAGCCATCAATTTGCTGTTTCATGTTCCTGTTTTGCGGAGGACCAAAGTGAAACAGGGGATGCAAAGCCTGCTTTACTTTGGAGTGTCTTGTATACTCAGGAACTTGCTAAGGTATCTGCTATAACCTTTTAATACCCTGTTTTGTGGTAATATGCGAGTTTTGATATCCGTTTCAATTGTAACTTTTTTTTTATCTTCTTTAACTTTACATCTTGCAAAGTTGGAGATCTACATTTTACAAGTCCACCTACAGAATGCAAGTATATTCTTGTATTTTGGATTTTGATCTATGCTTTTAAGGCTTAAGCTATTTCCTTTAATACCTAGTTCTTGATCATAAAAGGAATAAAGTTCGGATTTTGCTACATTCATCCATATTTTTGAGTTTGGATAAAGTCACTTATTGTGTATTCTCCTTTGCAGCCAGCTGATGCTAGTGACAATAATCGCAGTGAAACCCGTTGAAGTTCCATAAACTGCTGCAGATCATTTCTTGAGTTTGGGTGCTATTGATTTGAAGTTTAAGCAAGTTTTTGTAATGATTTGAAGTTAAACCAAGTTTTTGCAGTGATTTGAAGTTCAAGCATGTTTTTGTAGTGATATGAAGTTTCTTGTAATCGTAATGGTTGAAGCGAATGACATGTTTCAATTTAGTTTGTAAAACTAATTGTACACTTTATGATATACTTTTGTGTTGAAATATTGTGTTATTTCTTAATACTAATATGCCCTTTTAGGTTTGACTATGATGTACATGTTAGTTAATTAATTTATTAGTAGTATCTAAAATTGAATATTCCTCGCAAATGCTATAAAAAGTTATATTTCATAAATTGCAGGGGTTTAAGCTCCTGTTATTTTTAATGTAAAATTCATTAATTGTGGGAGTTTTGACTCCCCCGAGTTCACAAATTGTTGGGGTTCTGACTCCTAGAATTTGAAATGCGGTTGGGGTTCAAAACCTCCGCTAGTAAACCCCTGCTAATGGTACCAGCAATTGCCAAGAAACCCCTGTGACTTAATTGTGACACACCTAATTGCAGGAGTTTATTCAACTCCCGCAACACTAAATTGCGGGGGTTATTGACCGTCACAATATGTAATTATAACCCCCAAAATTTGAGCCTTTTTTTGTAGTGTAAGTCTTATCCTATTAAATCATAGGTTAGGTCAGACCGGCCCAACAATCCTAGCACATATACGTCATAAATTTCATGATTTTTTTTTCAAGAGTTCATGTTTCATTGGCTGAAATATTGTCATTTTTTTGTGTTTTATTGAAAAAAATGGTTAATATTTCTATTTAGCTAGTTATATTTTTACTAAAGTCAAACTTAATAAGTATTATAAATATTGCTTTATTTGTGGATTTATATAACAAATAGTAATCCTAACATCATGTAATATTGTCTTGTCAATATTTATGTTAATATTTTTAAATTATAATTTAATTATATAGAATTTTTTAAGGATAAAAATCAACTAGGTATATATCTAAATAAAAGCTACTAGCTAGATCTGCCCCTAGGTTTGTAGTACAGTCATTAATGATACTAAGATCTCCATGTCAAACTATTATACCTCCAATTATGTATGAAGTTTTAAGAATGAAATGATTTTTTTTTAAATCTGTGGTTACAAGTTGTATAGATATTTCTTGACAATAAATTATCTTAGTTATGGTAAAATGTTAAATTTAAAGTTGTATTTTTAGTAAATATAAAAAAATATTATTCTTTCTATTTTAATTTGTTTGTGTTAAGATCAAGTGTTTACTATCATGTCAAAAGTCATAGCTGATAGCAAATGCACAATTTTATTTCTTAACTAAGTTCACCAAGCAAGCGTCATCTTCGATCGTGACTTCGACTCGAGCCACTCAAGCCCCTCGTGGGCCTTGCCATAGGCAGGATGTTGGCATAATCCAATGGTTTGTTTGATTTTGAATTGAGTTTAATAAAGGTAATGAAAACTTTTTTGAATCTTGTTATTTTAAATACATCATGAGAAAATTTTAGAATTAAAGAGTTGTTAAAAAAGATAAAAAGATAATTTTCTGAAATGGACTTTAAGAAAAAGTAAAACAAAAATTAAATTTCAGAAAACATTATTTTTGAGATAGACTTTAAAAAACAGATTAAAAAAAAGTAGTTCATGTTGTAAAATGGATGCCCACACAATATACTTTGTGCCCAAGTAAACTTCGTGGTCAAGTAAATTTGTGGCCAAGTAACTTTGTGTCCAAGTAACTTTGTGCCCGAGTTTTATAGCCTATATATATATATATCTCCTCTTGTAATATGAAACAACAACAAGAAGTAAAAACATTCAATAATAAAGGAAAGTTACTACTACTATTACTTTGTCTCTCTCTCTACTCTTCTTAATTTCAATTTATTATCTTCATTTTATAACACGTTATCAGCACGAGTCTCTGACCTATCTAAAAAATATACATGAGATGAGATGAGTAGCAAAATTGGAGAGATATTTCAGTATGGTAAGTATCGGGTATGTATTTTACCTATCATATAACTATGAGCAAATTTTACGTCACAATTTCACCTTTCCGTATCTCTTTTTTTGAATCTAACATTTATTTGATAACAAGAGTTCTTAAAAAGTTGTTTGGAACTTATTAGTACTATGCAAAAGATATTTATGTTTACATTACTATCGATGTAGTTGTTATATCTTTGTGTAAATAAATCTTTGTATGATATGAACTTTGATTTCGGTGAATTTTAATATATATAATTAACTGAAATAAGTTTTTTAGTTAGCAATAGCTATGATCTATTCACATTCAAATTTGTGATTTTCTTTCACTCTCTTTAAAAGTATATTTCCTCTTTATGCTTTATTTTGGCTCAACTAAACAAAAATAATAATAGTAAAAATAATAAAATTATCTTATCATTTGAGCTTTGGGTCTCCACTTTAATTAATCTACAAAAGATAAAGTGAGATTATTGACATGTTATGTGCAAATATGGGAATATATGTGTATTGTCATTATAAAATAGTCATCTACACATGTTTAAAATTTCATTTCTAGCATGAAGGCATCATTTCACTAATCCGAAAATAGTTCAACACCTCAAAAAGATTTTATTTCATTTGTCATTATGTTTCAGAAAGGAATAACATATTGAGTTTTCTTTCCATTAGAAATATGCATTTGAATGATTTCTACTCTTGAAAAGTTAGAAGGGTTCTGTTATTATGAATTATTATGTCAATTTTAAGTAATAATCTTTACAATTTCAAATGAGGTTGGACATATCTTGAATCATAAAATAAGAAAAAATATATATGATGGACCAAATAAGTATCCTCATAAGTTGAATTTGATTGAGATATCATTTTATTTATTGTGACTATTAGTGTTTACCTCTAGTTGCTTTATCTATGAATTACAATTGAAGAAAGAAATTTTCTTAACTAGCAACAAATGAAGTCAATGTTGAGAATTAATTTATTGATCTTTCAATAAGTGAATTAGTCATAAAACTTTTAAGTTGAAAATAGTATTCAGAGCAACCTATGAGGATCAACTTTCTGTAATAACTTGTATATGATCTTTTGAAGTGTTATTATGACTAAATTTATTTGTGCTATTAATAACAAAGTAACAATATTTTAAAGGCTCAAGAATAAATTTTATTTTGGACTACATATAATGCCATTTATTAAGGTAAGACGGTGAATTCAAATTTTCACCAAAAAGGTAAGACATCGATTAAAAACTCGATGCACCATGATGATAAGATTTTGGATTCAAGTCCCATCATATTTTGGCCTAACACGCCTTTATGTGGATAAGACATTGGGTTAAAGTCCCAATGCAATATATTGAAGATATAATGATGACTAAGCATATCGATATGCTCTTTATTAAAATAAAAATTGTGAAGTCCGTCCCACTGAATATGCTCCATTCATTTAAGTGAATGTGATAGCAATACAATAAAAGTATGAAAGATGACAAGATTCTTTTATGATTGGACATATGAATATGGACGTGAATGGACAAAATAATAATACGCATCATAGTGAAAATTATAAAAGAAAGAACATTATGAGTTCTCAAAATGGTCCTTCAAAGAGTGAAGGTAATTTTTGTCATCAAATGATATGAAAGGTCATTAGAAACATGTTTGCTATGAGACCTAATAATTTGATAAGTTTATAAATCCTCCATCAAAGAAAAGGATGAAAAAGTGGTGATACACTTGACTTTCAAAAGTGATTTCAAGGTATGTCATATGAATATGATAAATTTCAAAGCATGATAATGAACTTCTAATGAAAGGAATAATTATGAAGCATGAATATATGATTATAGTCAATTCCTTTAAGAAAATGTGACTTGTGATAAGTATCATGAAAAGTGGACCATTCTTGAAAGTGAATGTGTCAAGAGATGATGAAAATTATAAATAAGGACATACTCATATATATATGATTTAATAAATACCACAACTTACCCCTATGGGAGGTTAGAGATAAATAAAGAAATTTATTTTGGTATAAATGATCATTGGTCAATTACTTTTAGTACATCACAAATATTATGGTATGTTTTATTATGAACTACCGAAAGGGCAAAAGAAGGAAATGATTTTTTTTGCCACAAAAAATTATCATTAGTTATGCATCTTTGTATGCCAAAAATACTTTGTCGGATATTAAATAAAAAGGGAGGAGATACAAATGACAAAAGTAAATCAAGAAACAAGTTTTGCTTGTAATGATTTTGACCGTGACAATAATAATATAAATTTCTCCTGGAAAGAGATGTTTACCACACAAATAATGTTATGAAGTATGTGGTGGTATCCAATGTTAATTGTGAACTTTAGTGAGCTACTGTGCTATTACCCAATAAATAAAATTGCTCATGATATTGGAATTGTAGTAAGTCTCGAAAGAAACTTTTTAAGTTTCAAATTTCAAGTCAAAGAAAAATAATAATATTGAGACAGTAAAACATGACAAGATTTAAGATCTTCATATTACTACAATCAAAGTGGGTTATAATATTTACGTGAAAGACTACCCATATTTGCATATTGTTTGTGGTAACTAAGTATGGGCATGATGATGGAATCATATGCAAAATAAACTAGAAGTTTATTGAAATAAATATCAGTTGGCATGACCGGTTGATAACCATTCCGGTTCAAATATGATACGAAAATAAATGAGAATTCATGTGGTTATATATATTCAAAAAATAATAAATTCTTCCAGAATTCTCTTGTGTTGTTTGTTCTCATGATAAAATTATCATTGTACCAGCTAAGGTTGAGATTGTATCTCCCGAAATTTTGAAATGTATAAAAAGGTGAATATGGGCCCGTTCACCCGTCATGTGGACCATTTACTATTATATAGATGCATCTATGTATGGTCACATGTGCCTCGTTATCAACTTGCAATTTGATTTTTGCAAAGGTCGTTTGCTCAAATTGATAAATCAAGAGCACATTTCAAATTATAAAATTATATTGATAATGTTGGTATATATCCAAGTGATTTAAGCAGAAATTATATTCCTCCAATTATAGCTAAACCATTGGTTATGAGAACAAAACTCCCAAAAGAAATTTAGTATGATATGTGTTATTTAAAATGTAGCAACACTTGTACATATCAAGCCAACAAGGTTTCCCTATAACAATTGGTTCAGGTCAGAAACCAAATAATTCTCATCTATAAAATTTAAATATAAATGTGCAATATATTATTAAATTGCTCCACCACTACACAATGCACAAAAATGAGTTCCCAAATAAAATTGGGTGAATGTTAGATTCTCTAACATTAAGGGGAGATAAGCAACTGGAAAATAAGTTATACATAATGAATTATATTATCCTCGTTGAAGAGATAATTTAAGTCAATTGTCAGACATATTCACTGAACATATGTTATAATCCAGTTACAAATGCTCCAATGAAAGGTTCTTGAAGGACATAATTTTGGCATGCCGGAAGCGTGATACATAAATCGATTCGTAAGATGAAACTTCTTGAAAAAAAAAGGAGAAAATGATTAAGATGGTCATAATAATGAGGCAAGTGCTTTAGAAATAGCACCATGACTTAACACTTTATAAAACCTTGGCAGATGTTCAGGTACCTGAAAATGATGAAAAATAAAGTGAGCTTGATAAGTTATGTTACATTAGAATCGATATCAAATAACCGTCGAAGATATCTTGAATATAATATAGCGCTCAAATTATAAATGGTAACGAGGATCTTGATATTAAATCTGTCGAAAGTTGACAGATAAATGGTATGCCAAAAAAAATACAATTCAAGTATATTTTATTTCACTTGGAAAAGTGATGTTTTGGACTTATTGTCCATTATCAAAATATAATGTCAGTGGGGTACAAATAAATTATTGCGCGATAAGTAAAATCATAAAATATAAAGTACGGCTTGTGCATTGGAATATAAAGATTCTCCACAAAAGTCCTGACATTATTGTATGGAGATGTATTCTCCTAAGGTGGATGCAATGAGGTTTCTATCAGTCTGACAATATATGAAAAACTTGAATACGCATGATGAATGATTATCATATCTAGCTAGAATATAAATATTATATGAAAATTCCTGAAGGATTTAAAAGGTTGTAAAGCGATTCCATTGAATAGTACCCCAATGGTTGTAAGATTGCATAACATAAAGATCAATTTCGATCTCATTAAAATAGTTAGAAAATACCATGTCATAGTGCAATTGGTGCACTTATGTATCTTGCTATTATTATTCACGGTAAATAATTTTATTAATATGCATGCAAAATATAACATCACTCTTATCAGTGGAGATATTAGAGTGAATAAAATATCGATATAATTAAATTATTAGATCAATTGTGACAAGATTTATTGACTATGAAATTGCAGGAGATTATGAAGTTTGACCTGAAGAAAGTTATTTATTTTCATGTCGGAATACTGTCATATCAAATCATTCCACAAGACAGTCAATTTGATTGTTATACAAGTGAAAGTGCTTGGTTGTTGCTACTAAAAATCCAAATGAGTAATTTGTCCAAACCGACAAGATCACAAATTGAGTAATCGTCAAAATATATTTGGATGAGATCCGTAAACATATGCAGGAAATATGTGGTCTTCTTTTGAAAATAGATATTCCAACAACATTATACAAAGACAATGTTGCATGTGCTCAACTAAGAGGAGGACACTAACCAAAATATATTTCTTCGAAGTTCTTTTTCTTACTCATGATCTTCAAAACAAGGATGAAAAAAATATTCAATAATTCGTATTCACCAAGACATTGTCAACTTCAACCTTTGAGAAACTGAGTTACAAGATCGGAATATGTCATCTTCAAGATATTAAGTAATGTTTTCATCAGGGGGAGTATATACACGCTGGACTCTTTTTCCCTTAACTAGGTTTTATCCCACTGGGTTTTCCTGGTAAAGGTTTTTAATGAGGCAGCAAACAATGCGTATTACTGACCTTTTTTTTTTCCTTCACTAAATTTATTTTTACATGGACATCCAAGGGGGAGTGTTGTAAAATGGATGTCCACACAATATACTTTGTGCCCAAGTAAACTTTGTGGCCAAGTAACTTTGTGCCCAAGTGTAACATCTCGCAATTTGAAAAAACTAGGAAAAAGCTTATAATTGGAAATAGTCATTTTTGGAATGAATGAAAATCTGGAATTTTTCTTAAGTTAGGATAAGTTGAGTTTAGGTCAACTTCAAACGGCTATAACTCCTATCTCAGGATAAGTTAGGTGTATTTCCAGATATGGTTGAAAATCTCTTGGAATAACCTTTCCAACGCCGCTAAGTTTGCGCAATTCTGAGTTCGTATGAGTGAGTTATGCCCTTTGAAAGTTGGGCTGTTTGAATAAGGAAAGTCCAATCCGGATTTTTAAAGGGTAGATTGGTCTTTTCCTTGCCCAATTGTTTTATTTCGTTTTTGATAATTAAGTTAGGGTCTAATCAAAATTAGATCAGTTACGCTTTCACCAAAATACACTAGGGCTTGGAGAAAAGAGAAAAAGAGCAGAAAGGAGAAGAAAAGTTCATAGTTCGTCAAAATTCTTGGAGATTATCGTATGGATTTCGCCAAAGGTTAACCTCTACAAGGTATGTGAGTTTTTCATAGTGTTGGGTTCGTTCACCCACGCGTCAAACATGTTATTTCAGCGTGAATTCATCCTAAAAGAGTTTGAAAGTTGATGTTCTTGATATGTATTCTTGAAATTGATATTGTTCTTGAGTTGGGCTGAAATTGAGAGGTTCCTAAGATCATTACGTCAAGTTATTGAGTGGGCTTGAGTTAGGTTCTTAGGTACATTTGTTGGGCATCTGTATCTAAAAAGAATTTAGGAAAAAGGATCGAGTTTGGGCGAATTGGGGCTAGAAAACGAAGAAGAAATTTAGTCGGGCAAATCTGGGCACTGGCTCCGTGTTGCGAACATGTTCCCCAGATTTGGGAAAATGCCTTCGCATCGCGAAGCGGTTACGGACCGTTCTTCTTCAAAAAGTATTTTCGCAACCAAAATTTAAATACATCTCCATGTCGTGGACCTACCTTCAAACAGTGAAATTTTGATCTTTTCTTATGTTTAGCTATCTAAAAACACTCCTAAACATCATGAGATCTTTCCTATCACAAATCACGATCCTTGAATCCATAATTCAATTCAAGGAAAGTTAAGAGTAAAGTTTAGAAGTTAAGAAGCAAGTCAAGAGAGGTTCATTTAAGTTTTTCTAAAGTCTTTCACAAACGTTTTAACTTTGTTCTAAAACTTAAGTTTCAAGTTAAGCAAAGAGTAAGAGTTGAGTTCATTTCTCAAAAAGCTATAAGGGAACTAAGTATTCCCAAGAGTTTATTACATTTGAGGAAGAAAGGGAACATCGATTCCAAAAGAGCTTTTAAGCTAAGTTTTGAGTAATTATCTCAAACCAAAGAAAGAAGTTTGTTTTAAAAATATATGAGCTAAGTATATTCTGGGAGTAGTATTGAGCACCGATATGGGGATGCGAGTTCATATTAACTCAAGTCTCCGTAAACCATGTAGCCATCATGGATAGTAAAGGATCATACTTTTTAGATGACTCCTTAAGATGCTTTTAACATAGACTAGTTGATCCACTAAGTTAAGCGTTCTATATGACGGCAAAGTATATGACAGTTCTGGCAACGTGGGCAAGACGTTGTATCACCACTTAGGCTCATAGTAGTGGTTGTCGGTTAGAGAAACTCCCACAGAAACTATATTACTTTGTTATATGAGTAAAGTTGAGTTTGTTATTGCATTTTCTTTAACGAACTAAGTTGCTTTTACTGTTTTATAAAGCGTTTCATGTATTGCATGTGTTTTATTGCTTTATTATGAGTTGAGAAGAGCCAAGGTAAGTGTTTCTTTCAGAATCTTTTCAAGCCTATGTTATGTTTAGCATTCCAACTCGCATACTCGTACATTCTGATGCCAGTTGGCTTGCATTGTATTATGATGTAGACGCATGTAACCAGGATTAGCATCTAGCACCTCGTTGATCAGGTTCAGCACTCAGAGTTAGTTGGTGAGCCTTCTTGCTTCCGGAGGGCCCCTTTTTACATTGCTTTCTAGTTTTCAGTTGTTAGGATGATCGGGGGTCCTGTCCCGACATCCCTCTTTGTTTTAGAGGCTTCATAGACATTTAGTAGTTCAGTAGTCTTTGCATTATCATTTCATATGTTAAGACTTGTGTTGCCATTTTGGCAAAGTTGAATGTTTGACTTTTTAAGCAATCTCAGTATTTTATTATTCAAGTGAGTATAGTGCTATTGATCATTATAAATATGCATATAGTCTTCCGCTGAGTAAGTAAGCCAGGCCAAGGGTTCGCTTAGGGCCAGCAATGGTTTTCGAGTGCCAGCCACATCTGGGGTGTAGGCTCGGGGCATGACACCAAGTTTTATAGCCTATATACATATCTCCTCTTGTAATATGAAACAACAACAAGAAGTAAAAACATTTAATAATAAAGGAAAGTTACTACTACTATTACTTTGTCTCTCTCTATCTCTACTCTTCTTAATTTCAATTTATTATCTTCATTTTATAACAGTTCATTATTTTTTAAGCGAAGAAAGTAATTATTATGACTTATAATAAAATAATAGAGAGAAATATTGAAAACATCTCTAAACTCTATGTAATTATTAGTTTCATCATCAAACTATTGACAACTTTAAAAACACTTATTTACTTGACTAGCTAGACTTAAATTACCCCCAATCTTTTAACATTAGTGAAATACACCTCTAAATGTTCGCCAAGTTTAGAGATATTTTCAACACTTCTCTCGACATTTAGTTAAGAGTCTCATGCTCCTACACTACAACAAGAACATTTTTTAGTGGCAATAAATAGACACATTAATAAAGAGTGCTAAAGTCTTTACCGACATTAGCTAAGTGCCATTAGATCCAATGTTGCTAAAGGCTTTAGGGACATATATAAAGAGTGCTAATTACCGTTAAAATTACATACTCAACAGCAATTGAGATATTGCCGCTAAAGATCATTTTTTATTAGTGCTACAAGAATTTAAGACTACTTGCTATGTCATGTACTAGATCAGAGGTGTATCTAATTAGTTTAATTAGTCAAATAGAGGATATTTTTAAGACTGTCAATAGATTGAGGATACTAATAATTTAAGTTCAAAAGTGCTTCTATAGTTTTGATATATATAAATTATATTTGAATTCATAATAAACATTTAAAAATTTGACTCTCATAATTTATACTCCCCTGTCCCAATTTATGTGACACTTTTCATTTTTCGAGAGTCAAACAATTTAAATTTGACTGGAAATTTACGCCTGAAATCTTCAAGTTTTTTGAAATGAAATTTATATATTTGTAAACTACATAAAAAGTACTATAAGTCACAATAATTAGCAATTCAAAATAATTTAAAGATATATGCAAAATTTACGATAAAAAATAAACTTGTTTAAATCTCAAAATTTGAAAAGTGTCGTATAACTTGAGACGAACGGAGTACCATATAGGGACCAACTATGTGACAAAAATAAGGGGAAAAAAGAATCTTTATTTATCCTTAGTTCTTTTATTCTATATATATCGTTCCCTCGTTCAAGTGACAAGTAAGGAAAAACTTAATCAACACAAAGAGAAATAAACAACAAAGTATGGAGGTAACAAAAAACAAAAAGTATGGAGGTCATATTTTGGCTCTTCCTTATCCAAGCCAAGGCCATATAAACCCTATGCTTCAATTTTGTAAACGTTTAGTCTCCAAAGGTCTAAAAACCACTTTAGCCATCACAAACTTCATTTCTAATTCAACACATCCAAATCCGGGTATCGTCGGTATAGACACCGTCTCCGATGGGTTCGATAAAGGCGGCTATGCTGATGCTGATAGCATAGCCGCCTACCTCGAACGTTTCGAGCAAATCGGCTCGAAATCCCTAGCGGATCTTATCAAGAAATATGAAAAATCGGAGTTTCCTATTACTTGCATCATGTATGATGCGTTCATGCCATGGGCTTTAGACGTAGCTAAAAAGTATGGTTTAATTGGGGCTTGTTTTTTTACTCAAGCATGTGCGGTGAACTATATTTACTATTATGTACATCATGGTAAATTAACGTTACCGATATCTTCGACTCCGGTGAAGATATCGGGAGATATGCCTTCATTTTTTTACGTACATGGAACGTATCCAGCCTATTTTGAAATGGTGTTGAATCAATTTACAAATGTGGACAAAGCTGATTATGTATTTGTGAACTCATTCTACAAGTTGGAAGCTGAGGTTAGTTGCAAACCTACTATTTATGGGAAATCCCTAGCAACTAAAACTCTTTATTAGTGTTTTTTTTTTCTATTTAATGAATTTTAGCATACTTCAATTCACTTGAATATGCACCCTCCTTTTCTCCTTTTAAAGCAGAATTTTCAGTATTATAGAAAGGAGGCAGATTTTTAGTTCATGTGTTTTGAATTATAATTATTTTTGTCTAGGTTTTGATACACGATTTATACCTATTAGGTGATTTTTTTTCCTTACGAAAAACTACCTAAATGTACATCTTATTTTATCATAATCTCAATATTTTTCAATCATTTTAAGAAAAATTAAAAATCCCTTCTCGGATACATTACTCCCCTCTCGCTGATACATCCCTTACCTATGTATCCAAATGTCTGCCGATGTATGAGAAAGTCCAGTGATGTATTTAAGAGATTTTTTTGTAATTTTGAAAAGAGTAGGAAAATAATGTAATTAGCTCTTAACACTATGAGATTTATGTAAATTATATTTTTTTTCTTTAACATAAATATACAGTCTGAGTTAAAATTAACATGGATTCTACGGAACCTGTAATTAAAAGGTTGGCTCCACCCCTAGTGGATGCAGAAATTTTACACAAATCCCATACGGTAAAGATCTAATTACATCTTATACCTATTCTTTTTAAATTCATTAAATTTAGTCGAATTTGGATACATCCCAAAACGTTCTAATACATCACATCCCGGTTTGAGTTACATCCCCAACATTCCTATATATCGCGTCTCGATTTCGGATACATCACTCAATATTCCGAGACATTGCGTAAAGTGATGTATCTGATTGATACATTGCATAAAGTAATGTATCCAAGAACAGGAAAAAATTGGAATCTTTGTAATTTTTTTCAATGGTAGAAAATTCTAGAAAATATAATAAAATAAGTATTTAGGTAATTTTTCATTTTTACGTGTTAAATTTTTTTATATGATAACAGTATAAAATTTCTTAGGCCAAATACTTAACCTAGTCCAACATTTCGCCTACCACTTAAACTCAACATGTATTTCGCCTACCACTTAAACTCAACATGTGATCTTTTGGAGACCTTACATTACCTAAAATATACTAATACTACTTCCTCGATCTCTATTTACTTGTCAAATATTTTCTAATTTGATTTCTCTTTTTACTTATTTTTGACTAATCAAGGAAGGCAATTTTTTTCTATTTATACCCTAAATTATTAACATTGAGTTAACATCTTTGAAAAATATATTAAGTAAATATGTTTGGAACCTATCAATTAATAGGGGTAAAATGTTAAACTCACTATATTGTTTTCTTTATAAGAGTGCCAAAGCAAATAGTAACGGAGGGAGTAGTCAATAGAGTAAACAAATCAATATCATCTCCGTAGGTAAGTTAAATTTATTTTGTATTAATATCTCTTGCAGGTAGCAGACACAATGTCAAAAATCAGCCCATTGTCCACCATAGGGCCAACGTTACCATCGTTCTATATGGACAATAGAGTTGAAAATGACATTGAGTATGGTCTCAATCTATTCCATGTTGATTCATCAACATGTATCAACTGGCTAAATACTAAGCCAGAAAGATCAGTTGTTTATGCAGCTTTTGGTAGCATGTCAACTTTTGATGACAAACAAATGGAAGAAATTGCTGAGGGATTAAAAGCAACTAATAACTACTTCTTGTGGGTGGTTAAAACTTCCCAAGAATCGAAAATTCCCAAAAAATTCATTGAGGAAAATTCGGAGAAAGGATTAGTAATAAATTGGAGTCCACAACTACAAGTGTTATCTAATAAGGCAATTGGTTGTTTTTTCTCACATGGTGGATGGAATTCGACCGTTGAAGCATTGGTTTTTGGAGTGCCAATGGTTGTAATGCCACAATGGACTGATCAAACAACAAATGCAAAATTTGTACAAGATGTTTGGAGTGTAGGGGTGAGAGTTGAAGTTGATGAGAATGGGATTGTTGGAAGAGAAGAAATTGAGGAATGTGTAAGGACAGTGTTACATGAAGAGAAAGGGAAAGAAATGAAGAAAAATGCACTCAAATGGAAGGATTTGGCTAAGGAAGCTGTACAAGAAGGGGGAACATCTGATAGAAATGTTGAAGAATTTGTATCAAAATGTATTACACAATTTGTTGATTAGTGATTTGATCAACAAGGGTAAAATATAAACCGCATCTGAATTATAGTTTTCATCAGTTTGATTCCCCCATGTATGCTCTCTCTCTGTTTCTGATCTATTAAATAAGTGGGATCCAAAAGTTTTTAATATTTAGTCATCTTTAGGTATATATTTTCTCTATGCATGGAATGCCTAGATAAAAATAGGATTTATAGATTTCAGCTTAATTTGTTATCCTTTTCAACATTGGGATGTGCTGGGTTCATATTATAGCATCATCATTACTCTGTATTTTCACTCAAATTTGATATGTTGGGCCTAACCATTGGATGTTGTTCAAGAATCCTGATTGAAAGCAACAAAAGAGAGAAACAGTTTGAGAAGTTCTAGCAAATATGTCGTGCTGAGCTTATATTATTGCAGATACAGAATTTTCCCTGCCATTTCAGTGAAAAACAAAAAGACATTCTCTGCATAACTGTAGTCTACATTAAACTCCTGTTCCACTGAACATTTCCTAGTAAACACTAGCAGTCGTCATGGACTGATCTGATAGAATCTGCAACACAAATCGCACCTGAATTGTAAGGATTTCATCAAGGTTTAAAATAAACCCCTACCAAATTCTGTGTAGTCAGCACGCCCTTCTCATCAAGATAATGCATGTTGCACAACCTCAGAAGTCTATGTACTAAGCATGAAAATGATTCAATAAGTTCATCTTGTTGCACAAAGCCCGAGTCAAACATATTAACAATGAGACAATACAAAGGACAGTAAAATGAAAACCACAAATGCAAATGACAGTAACAAGTACACACTTAGAAGTGCAAGATGATACATACATGCTCGACCAAGAAAAGGAGAAAACAGCCTCAATCTCCACTATTTCTGATTAAGAACAATATATTTCCTCTTTTCATTGCCCTTCTTGATGACGTGCAGCACCAACGTGCTTTTTTTCTCATTAACCATGAACCATATACCATACCACGACCAAAGCTTAGGAAAAAGTATTAATGATTTCAATTCAGGAAAAGGAAGAGTAACATAGCCAAGGATGAACTGCCGATTATCCATTTGTGTGCACCAATAAGAATGCATTTGTAATGCAGCCTGTATTGGCACAGCCACCATGGATAACACAAGTGTGCTGTCAGGTTCCAACATGCATGAAGTCTTCAGCTTCCTGCATGTGAAAAGGGAAGCCAGAGACTCTGAACTCTGGTTGCTGGAACATGTTGTCGCCACTGAAGATACTTGTCACATCAGAACCAGATTGGGTGGAAGTTCCCCAACTACCACTCTCTGAGTGCTGAACCATGGAACTAGATAAGTTGCCACCTGCCTGTCGCTTAAAGATATTTCTATCGTGCTTTGGAGATGAAGG
>JAJOOR010030045.1:0-16255 GCA_036250505.1 Solanum acaule | reverse complement strand
AGTATCATACAAGTACATTCATATGTATCATAGAAGTATCTAGTATTAATTTCATGTATTTGTTATATGTGTCTAGTATTAATTTCATGTATCTATTTATATGATCTAATATTAATTTCATGTATCTATTTATATGATCTAATTTTAATTTCAGGTATCTTTTATATGTATCTAGTATTAATTTGATGTATCAAGTGTCAATTTCATACATTATATTCAAAACATGTATCTTGGATACATAGTATGCATATACATATAATTATGTGTACTAAATATAGAATGTAACTGAAACACACAAATTTAGGAACAAATCACGATGTTAGATCAGTATCTGTCTTATCATTAAACCAAGAACAAAAGTAAAAAAAATCAAAATTCTTCATAGATCTTTTTTTAGCATCTGAATTTTTTTCTCATAGATACATATAATCTTAACTCAGATACACGAACACATGTACACCTAATGTGTATCCAACATTGTAGGTGTACAAACATTGTTGCACTTGATATGTACTTAATGGTGTATTTGTTCTGTTAATTAAAAATTAGCATAATTCTTTCATCTTGATTACGTTCATAGCTGGTTAGGACATCTCACCACGGCGGTGTTTGCTTCACCTTTTGATTTGTCGATGTTGCTCACTTTGCCTAGATCTGATGGACCTCCGGCAGAGCCATTGCAAATTTCACTTTTTCGTCCCTCCGACTAATAAAATTTTGAAAAAGAAGGCCCTCAAATCGTCAGAGATGAAATTTGAGTCAACTAAAGAGTGAAATTGTTAGAAAAAAAATTGTGACTAATTTGGCAGCAAAAAGGCACAAACAAACTACTTGCAAATAACACTAATTGCCATTATATTGTAGCATCCTCTATACAATAAAATATAATTTTCTAAAGCTATTACATTATTTGCATTGAATCAGGTTATTTGCGGCAGTTGATACTCGTTAATAAGTGGGTGGTGGGTGGGGGGAGATTAGGGTTGGAGGAGATGTTGAGAGAGAAATATATTTAATTGTTATTAAAATGTTAATTATGAAGTTTAAATGTAAGGATAAGTAATCAATCCTAATTTTATTAAGGGATGTGGGTATCAAATTGTATCTTCAATAATATATGGTATAAAATATTAAAAGTGGTACTATACGTAATTGTTTGAAAGTAGAGATAATATTAGTATATATGATAGTAATGTATGTCTAACAAAGTAGTTTATCCTTTATATAACATATCTCTTTAGATGATTTTTTTCATCTTCTTACTAATTTAATGTGCATCTCTTGATTGATTTACGACTTGATCACGAAAATTATCTAATATTTGAAAGATCAATTTTTAAATCTTGAAATCTGCTTCAAATATATTTTTGGGTAATATAATCATTGACTAGTTTTAAAATTTTAAAACTTGCCTCAAATTTTTATATTTTGTTTTTAAGAAAAAACTCCATATGTTACTTTAGATTTGTTTTACACTTTTACTGGACTTTGTATAAAATTTCTCCAAATTTGTAAACCCTAACTAATATATGAGTTTTGCCATTTCCTACATTGAATCCCAAATTTCCAATAATATTTGCTTGTAACTTATAATAACTAATGTATATACTAGCGCGATTCGAATTTAGTCAGGGCTCTAATGTTGGTTCCGCACACCAGGTGGGAAATTAAAAAAAAAAAGTGTATACACTAGCAGCCATGAAAATGCAAACAAATGTTCATAAACACCACTAATGACCCAAATTGCTCGACCATGCCTCAATGCTTGAAGCATTTCACTGCATCTCGAGCAACTTGTTACTATGATTGAGAGGAAAAGAGCCATGAAAGAAGTTCTTCCAACGTCATCAAGCTGCAGAAAGAAACAGATGGTAAGAAAAATGAGTTTTTTTGCAAGACCCTCATAATAACACAACTTCTGTAGGTGAGACCATGAAATATTATTATTCTTTTATAGAGGTATTATTTAATTGATAAATTAATAAATATTAATTTAAAGCGTGTTTTGAGATTCAATGAAATTAATTTTGATTACATCAAAATTATTATATCTTACTAATATATGTATCATATTTATTTAATTGACATAAAAATGAATTTATTATACATAAAGTACAACGAATACGTCAAAATCATTGTCTCGTACTAGATTATGTATCATATTTATTGAATTCACATGAAAAAATATTAATTATACATAAAGTACAATGTATGTGTATGATTCATTGTAATATATTTTTTTCTTAAATGATCCATCGGAAAGATCAATGTTTTAGATGCTATCAATTTTGCCTGCTTGGATGACAAATGTTCAGCAAGAGACAATAGCAAATTGTTTTAGACATTGCAAAATTTGCTTAGGGTATGAAATCTCAGGGAATTTTGAATGAACCCACTTGTGAAAACGTCATTAATGAACTTGAGGTAATGATTAATGATCTCGATTACCACAATAAAATGGACGTCAATAACCTGTTGGATTACTTGAGTGAAAATTATACATGTTCAGAGGTCTAGAACTAAAAGAAATTGTGGATACCATTAGAAAAAAATGTTAACGATGAAGTTGAAGATGATACAATACCTTTGGAACCAGTTATGCGTAAGGAAAAACTTATTGCATCTAGAACTCTTCACAATTTTATGGTGCAGTTCAAAAAGACAATACTAGAACTTTTGGATGCAATAAAATAAGTTAGAGATGATCTTCAACTAGATTTAAATTTTAACAAAAAATAAACCACACATAAAATCATATTTCACTAAATTGTCTTAAATATATTTATGTTTTTAAAAATTTATTAATTTATAATATCAATGGAACCATATATTTATATCTACGAATCTTTTGAAAATATATTATCTTATTATCTTATCAAAATGAGTGATTTATTCCATTAACCCAAGTAGAAACCGGACAAAAATATTATCTTATTGAGTACCTTTAAAACTAACAACACTCAAACTAGAACAAATAAAAAAGAACAAGAGTTAGTTGATACAACTCATTATCCATATGTAATTTATTGCAAATATAGCAGAACAATATGCATGCTTATGATGTTAACTTGGATACTATTATTCATTCCTACAAATGCTGGAACATGGTGAAATCATCCATAGGTCATAATATTATTCCCAAGTTTGCAGTGTTATCAGGTAGCACTCGTCATAGATTCAATCCATATTTCAGGTTTCTACTACATATCAAGAAAAAAAAGGCAGATATGTATCTAATACATAACTTTTGCATTTTTCGAATATAATGAATTTGGTGGTATCAGTAATCAATCTAAAAGTACAACCAAATTTAAGGAGTGACTCTAAAAGTTTCAAAATATAGTTAATACTTGAATAGGAATTCTTGAAAATAAGTAAACTGGTTTGATTCAAATTTCCCCAATTTCATCGAGAGGAGGAAAGAGCAAACCTAAATTAAACAACAAAGGTCCCCAAGTTGACTCAATACAGAGTTGGTGTTACCCAAGTTGGAGGACAAAAACGACTGAGGGAAACACCGTTGTAATGCGGCTGGATGCTGCCATCTGCTAAGTTGAACACCCCCATGTCCAACCCTCCTCCTTCTTCATAAGATAGGTATGATTCAAAAAAATCGTCTGTGAAATAAATATGATTGGGCTTGATTCCTGGAAATTGAGAAGCTTGGACTGATAGAGAAGCATTAGCACCTAGAAAAAAGGCTGCGTCCCCTAATTCCTTGGTTTCCACCATTTTGCCAGCAGCTAAATCGACCTGGAAAACTCGAAAATTTCTTGTCCCATATGTTAACTCCCCCTCAACCTCATCATCTTCTTCTGGGAGGAGCGTTAATGGGATCCTTTCAGAATCATCTTTGAGTGGCCTAAATTGAACACCATTTCGCAAAATTACAAATAATGATCCTAGTGATTCTAGGATGTATAAGTGATCTCGACAATGTTGAGGTTCAAATGGTATCTGCGCTACAATATGACCTTTAGTGGGTTCAGAGCCAACAAAATCAGCAACATCACAAACTAGGAGATCACCCGAATAATCCACGGCATAAATTCGGCCATTAAAATATATCAAATCAGAAAAAAGATTGTAATTGATTCCTTCCCAGGTAACTCTACTCCATCTAACATCTCCAGGTCTCCAGAAACTTAGGAAACCTTATACCTCCTTCAATGACCATGAGAAGGTAATCAGATGTATGAGAAGGATTAGCTGACAAAACTGCCTTGCGAATAAAGCTCATCAGCCAGCCAGTCCGATGACTCTCGTAATCTACTGTGGTATTTTGATGGGGCAATTCAATTTGAACACCAGAGAAGGGATGTAGCATACTAATTTCACCCTCGTCTTCTCCCACCATGATAAGCCAACCCATAGACTCCATACATCGTTTTCTGCTGGCTTTGGGAATCCTCTTGTTCAAAATCATGCCATTATAGAGGCTGAAGAATTTCCGTCGTCATCCTCTTCCTCCGCTAGCATCAGCCAAGGAGCTCTAGATAGGTAATTGTTAAAATTGTTCTTGGTGGGCACAGAGTGCCAGGATTTGCAGACAGTCCCAAAATTTAGGTAGTCTTCAATCAGATTCAAACGCCTAGCAATTAGGGCAAGAAGATCATACTGAAGCTCCGACCAATCAGCCAACTCTTGCGCCATCGGAAGATGTCAAGTTTAGGGATGAGACCATTCCGATACCAGCTGCCTTATATAGATACTCCCTCTATCCCAAGAAGTTATACCTTTTCAAAATTAATTAATCCAGAGTAAAATAGATAGAAAAGTTTATTATTTCTCAATTTGTCAAAATGAATAAAAAAAAAATGAACAAATAGTTAGGAATAACCTTTAAAAAAAACCCTAGATTCGATGGACATCTAGTTCCAAAAATCTATTTGGTACTTCGAAGTTGTTGTAATAAACTTGTATAAATTTTCTCCAAATTTGTAAATCTAGGCTAATATATGTGTTCTCTTTTTCTCCTAGATCCCAATAATATTTATTAGTAACTTACATAACTAGTATCTACACCAGCCATAAAAATGTAAACAATTGTTCTTAAACACCACCAATGACCCAAATTGCTCGACCAAGCCTCAATGCTTGAAGCACTCCATTGCATCTCGAGCACACTTATTACTATGTTTGAGAGGAAAAGAGCCATGAAAGATGTCGTCATCAAGCTAATGCACAATTGATTCCAACATAAACTGATCTGGAATATCATTCAGGCCTTCATGTTAATATGTCATTACGAAGAAAACAACAGTTCAGTTGGCATATCAATCATGTTGATCAATTCCATCAAATCTTTAGTATTATATTTGTCATAAAAGCAACTTGAAAATAAGCAAATAACCAACCGTTGCCCAAGACCTACTTTACTCGATATTTGCAAGTCTTGAGTACATCAAAGAAGACAACACGAGACGCCTTGCAAGACCCTCACAATAACACAAGTTCCGAAGGAGGATCCACTCAATGAGAATCATAGCTCTGTAGACGCAAGTTCATGCTCGAAAAATAAATCTCCGATAAATAAATGATAAAATTAGTACATGTCGTACAATATTAAATATATATGCTTCGAACCAATGATGCAGGATATATAACGGGGAAGCAATTACACTAATATTGCCCTGCATATTAAGAAGTAATGATCACTTTTATGCTATTAGCATTTAAAGTCACCTTACTGTCACGGACTTAGACTTTTACTAATGCTCCGTGAAACTTGAATATCAAAGTGACAGGTCATAACATTACGCTCACTCTAAAGTACTGAGGAAAGGGCAAACCTAAACTAAACAACAAAGATCCAAAAGTTAAACGATCCAACAACTTCTTTTATGCAACAACTCAATTACCAATAACTTGAGCAATTTGCATGTAATGATAAAGTCATGCCAAGACAAGTCAATGATTTCTTGCGCGCCAACTGATTTTGATGGAACATATTTCAGCAAAAAGCCTGTGTTTGTTGTAATGTGGTATTTTGTCGGGGCAATTCAATCTGAACACCAGAAAAGGGATGTAGCAGACTAATTGAGTAAATATCTCAAAACGTCACTCAATTTTGAAAAATTATGTTGTTAAGTTATTCAATTTTGTTTTGTATCAATAAAATCACTCAACTTTGAGTATTTCTTTTTATAAATTTACCATAAAAAGCAATTTCAGTACATTTTACTAGAAATATTTTAGAACTTTGAATCAAACAATTTAATCTTTATATTAATAAAAAAAGTTTTTACAATAGACATCAAGATAATATATTACAAACACGTGGCTAACATCTTATTAACTGAAATTAATCCTTAATTTTATAAATAACAATATTATTATGTGAAATTAATAAATATAAACGTAAAAAATAATAATCCAAATTTAGATTTAAAAACAAGATTAAAGAACATGAAGTGGGGGGACGAAGACGACAAAGATAATAGTTTTTTTTAAAACAAAAATAAAACTAAAAATTCCAATGCTGATTTTGATACTCGAAATAGAACGATTAACAAATGTTCAAACAGTGTTACAATAATATATTATCTCTAAACATAGAGTGTTCATGCGTTTTCTCGAAGATAGTGTGGCATATGCCACATTCGTAACCACTCTATTGTTATTATGTTGAATTCTATTAAGATAATCAAAAGTACTACCATTATGTTGCTAGATTTTATTTAGATATTCGAAAGTTGCATGTTACAACGGTATACAAATCTAGTAGGGGTGAAATGACTAATGAAATAATCGAAGTATTAGACACAGCCTCAAGTGCAGGCGGAGTAGCTGTCATATGTACTCTTTTAATTAGTCATTTTATCATGTTACCGCGGGAGTATATTATACATTTTACAGTTTTTGTTGATTATAATTTTTAAATAATGCCGAATATGTATAATTTTAAAATATTAAAAGTGTTCCATAGATATAAGATTGAATTAAGATGTCTAAGTGAAATATGCAAACAATTTATTCAAATCAAATTATTTATAATTTTGAAAATAAATCAATAAATAAGAAATTTTATCATAATGTTCCTTGAAAATGTTTTTGTGTTTAGCTTATGTTACCCTCCTACTTTTGACTGAGTTATATTAGTCTTGCCTGGTAATGGTGTGAACAAGGCTAGACCGCGAATCAATCTGGCCCATTGAAGTGTGGCCCTACCAGGTTGGGGTCGAGTTAGTACTTTAATGAGTAGGGCCATAGTTTAGTAGATTGGATTGGGGGGGGGGTTGGGTGGGCAGAAATGGGTGTTCGGCCCAACCCTCAACCCACTAAGAAAAGGTAAAATTATTTGGGTGAGTATTTTTTAATAAGGAATTATTGTTCTTAGTGATATATTTTATTTATTATTTTTTATAACAATACTATGATAAATCTGCATTATGTAAAAAGTGAATTATGCATGCAATATAGATGTATTATAAGTGTTTTTAAAACATATTATGTTTGTTTGGTAAGAAATTGATACAATATGTTATAAGTATATTAAAGTGTGTGATGAATGTATTATCCATTAATAAAATTTGTATTATATGTGTAATGTGTATTATAAATTATTCTCTGTAATATATATTAAAATTGTATTCTAAGGATTTGATTGGTCACAAATATATTTGGGAAAACTTGAGAAAAAATTGGGAACTAGTGTTGGCCATATAATTTATTATTACTTGACAAATATATTTGACAAACATCCCAAGTTTTGGAAATTTTTAAAAATTACCCCAAACTTTTATATTTTATAAAAACACTCTATATCATTTATATTTTTGGACTAGATTTCATTCCTAGCTTTTGTACAAAAATTATACCATTTTATACATATTTAATACAATTTTTATCCAAATTTGTTCTTTGAAGTCATTTCCAATTCCATGTAGTAATATAGTTTTTTGTATACAAATCATTGATATTTTCCTTTTTTTTAATTCATATTAATTATGCACGTTGTCATGGTTTTCACGTAACATTTTCATTATAAAATGATAATACGAACTTGTGAGTATTTTAAATCATTTTTAGAACTTATGAGTATACATCATATATTTTTAAAATCAAATATTTCTCCTAAAATCTTTGGTCAAACACATGGTTAAACTTCATCAAAAATGACTTGCCAAAAATATTTAGAAATATATGGTCAAACGCTAGCTAAATGTATTATAAGTGTACAGTGAAAAAGAAAATATCATTGCTATAAATGATAGATCATTTCACATTAAAATATATATATTGGAAGATTCAATTTTCATACGAATTTGGGGAAGGAATATAGGTAAGAGTAGTATTTTTTATGTGAAAATTGTTGTCCTAACAATACATTCTCTCTAGGAACAAATCCATCCTTGAGAAGATGGCCGTGGTATCCCACTCCGTCACAAATTCCCTACCCCTGTTAACGCCGGAGCCACCGGATGAAAGGACAAGAATGGAAGAAGATGCACCCATCAGTGATCAGACAGTCTTTTAGTGAAATCCTAATGGATAAACAAGCGAGAAATAACAGAGCTGAAGAAGAAGATGACGCAAAAAACTCTATAGTTATTGTCAAATTGATGGAAAAGAAATGACTCTATGGAAACATTTTGTTATCATCAAATTGATAGGATAAAAAATAATAATACATCAATACCACAAAAACAAACTAATAGAACAATGGAAGCCGGGGACTTACCCTAATTAATTGAATAGGATTGGGGCTTTTATATAGCAAAATTCATGCAACACAAAAATATGCAAAGAAAAATTATTCATTTTGTTTATAATCCTCCACCGGCCAAACAAAAAAAAGTGTCTTGGACAAATTTTACTTGTTGATTAAAGCTATTTTGATTGAGCCCAATAACATAAAACAATTCTAAATACGCTACTATACCTACTAGAGCTGTCAAAAAGGATCGGCTCAGCTCCATCCGGCCCAAGCCTCGTGGGTCAAGGAATTTGAAGGGCTAGGGCGGGCCGCCACTTTATTTGGAAGGGCCTAAAAATGCTCAATCCAACCCAACCCTAAAAGGGCCGAGGGCTGGGGCGGGCTAGCCCTTCTTTTTTTCATTTTTTTTCTTTTCAAACTTATAATTCTATAACATCAAGAATATGAGAAGGTTTTCAAATCAAATATGACAACAATGTGTTGTTTCAATAACACTAGCAAAAAATCTAGTATAATTAGCATGTATCTCGCATACCAGATACGCGATCGACATAAGAGAGTGACAAGCAAGATAGGAGGGAGGCGAGGGCACGAGATTTGTCTATGTATCTTAGATACATGCAAATCTACTTGGATAGAGTGTATCTAGAACAAATTAACCTAATTTTGAGTCCATATATTCCGAGATACATGATTATGGATGTACCAAAATTCGATAAGATTCATATTATTACAACATAGCATGTATTTAAGTAATTAGATGATATACTTGTAAGATTATTGTAATTTATCCTTAAATAAAAAGTGTTGGCTCATGGACCTGACCCCGATCAAGCCTCAAGGGCCAAGGGCCTATATAGGCCGAGCTATAAGCCCTAGTTTTAAATGGACTTGAAAATCATATCCCAACCCTATCCCAATAACGAATTGGGTTAGGCCGGCCTCATGGGCTAAGCCCATTTTGACAGCTCTAATACCTACTAAGAATGGAACATTAATGAAATTATGAGATACACCATATATATCATTTGGTCAGAATGAGAAATTAAGGAACATTAAAATTATAGAATTTAAACAAGCTTCTCTCAAGAGAGAAAATATTCTTATGATTTTTTTCTCCTAAAGGAATGAAATGTATTTTATTGTCCTTGTGGCATGGCATGCACCCTCAGGCCTTAGCCCCTTTGGAAAGTTTATGGACTGTCAAACACAAATTACAAACAAAATATGCTTATTTTTAAAAAGTATTTTCTTTTTGTCTTAAGTGACATTTAGAAAATAACAGTTTTTGTTTGACTAATCAATTTAAAAATAACTTTTTTGGTGTTAAAGTAGTAATGTTCCAAAAGTGCTTCAAGGGAAAATACTTTTTTTAACTTCTTGAAAATAATTTCTGCTCTATTTTATTTTTTTGGTGACAAGGGAAATCCGCAGTCGCTATCCTTTTGGATACGCACAGGGTAAAACCCCCACTCCCATGCAATAGCTCGCAAACCACATATGAGAGATAACCCGCACTAGGCAAGCCCGGTGCGATAAGCTTGACCCAGAAGACAAACCCCTTACTTTCGCTGGCAAGGGATTTCGAACTTGAGACCTCCAACATGAAAGTCCCACGCCCAAACTTAAGAATACATATTAATTTTTTCTTCTTAAAATCTAATCAAACATCTCTAACTTTCTAAAATAAACACTTTTTGAAAAGAAAAAAAATACACTTTTATCTTCCAAAAAGTTTGACCAAACTATTCAATTTTTTAATATATACTTTTGACTTTCTAAGATTTCATTGAATATCTCAATTTTAAGAAATAAGCACTTTTTGAAACAAATAAACACTATTGACTTTGCAGAAGCTTAGTCAAATAAGAATAGTCGAATACAAACTTCTATTCTAAAAAAATAAAAAAATAAAAATAGCAAACATTTTAGGAAAATATACTTTCCAAAATAAGATGATTGATTTTTGACAATAATTTGAAACTGAAATTTCTTTTTTTGTAAAAAATTAAAAAATCACTTTTTTTGTGCTAATAACTGTGAATATTATCATTGACAACCGAAATGTTTACAACTCAAAAAAAAAAAAAGCACCCCTAGTATTACAATCTTTTAATTTATAAATCCAAGGAAAAGAAAAAAGAAGAAGAGTTTTCGAAGTCACGTGAGAATCATGTGAAGTAGAAGGGCATAGTTGGAATTTGGAAAACAAATTGAAAATGCCAAAAAGGATTCGACGACGCCGTATCATCCTGTTTTTCAGCGATCAAACCGGTGCTGGAGTTTTCAACGACAAAGCAAAAGAGGGAGAGAGGGTTTAATGGGCAAAACCGATTTGATTGCAAATTTTCAAATTCCTTGATTTTGATCTATTTTGTTGTTCCAGATTCTGGATCGTTGCTTGAAATTCGAATAGAGTTGAGTTGACTATTAAGGAGGAGGATGGTGCTGGTTTTAGCCTTGGGAGATCTTCACATCCCGCATAGGGCTGCTGATCTTCCTACAAAGTTTAAGTCTATGCTTGTTCCTGGAAAGATCCAACATGTAATCTGTACTGGTAACCTATGCATTAAAGTGAGTGTTCG
The DNA here is from genome assembly GCA_036250505.1 of Solanum acaule. NCBI lineage: Eukaryota > Viridiplantae > Streptophyta > Magnoliopsida > Solanales > Solanaceae > Solanum > Solanum acaule. The sequence continues at coordinate 5,011 of JAJOOR010030045.1, read as the reverse complement.
TTTTTTCTTGCTTAATATTAATCGAAATTTGTATTAATTTGTCGGATTAGATCGTTAAAGCTAATCGGTAGTATAAATTAGAGATTTATGCTAATTTGATGGGTTATTGCTTGTTTGCCAATCTGCTAATTAAACCTTGATGGAGAGGTTGAGGGACTTCTATGCTAGATTAGTTATGTTCCATAGAGTGAGATTTTCTTTGGAAGAAGATAAAACCCTAGGATGAATTTTCTTTTGGTTGCATTTTTTGCATTTTCTGGACTGTAGTTTCCGTTGAAAATTGACAGACATTGGATAGGATTTTTGACAGTTAAATTTGCTTCAGATTTGTATTATCAATATACATTTTTATAAACTAAGTGCAACAGCTGTTTAATGTTGGATATTCTTTTCCAATAATATTGCAAGCATTAGGATAAGTTTGTCTAGAGAAGATAGGTTTCTTCCCGCAGAAGAAGTAGTTTGATTTCTTTTCCTGCCAAGAATTCAGATTGAGTAATAAATGGACTTCTAAATAACAGAAAATTTGGAAGCTATGAAATGGAATGTTAGATAGGTTATTTCAGCCGGAGATGGATGTGTCTTGAGTAACTCACTCGGAAGAAAGCATATAAGGGTGTTGTGAATGGCTTTAGATAATCAAGCGAGCAGAGAAGAGCATATAATGTTCTTTATATTTCGCCCAAGGCAATGAGTTCAGGTTTCTTTTCCTGAGGAAATGAAAGAATTCATGGTGGTAACTATCAACAAATTTGAAGAATTAATTGCTGTATAGGAAATTTCTCCCTCTTATATGCCACCAACTATAACATAAGTGGAAAGATTGCATGTCTGATTACCTACTCATGTTTATTATTTGGTTATTTACTTTTACCTGCTGTTGTATCCTATTGCTTGTATATAGTATCTTTTTACATGAGGTGCTATTTGTAGGTAGTTGTTTAAACTCACTTTTCCCATGTCACGGTTGGATATAAATGTGACTGGAATTTTTTAACTGAATAACCTCTAGAAGTAATTCTTTTACATTATGCTTGGTTTGACTTGGTTTTTCTCCTTCATAAATTCTATTTCCAATAGTTTGACATTAGTAATTTCGTGCCTATGCTTCCTGGTTGTTGCTTACTTATCAATTGTAAAACTGGCGTTGTTTATTCTCTCCCAAACCTTATAATTCCTTTTTGATTAAGCTATTCAAATTTCAAAATCAAGAAATACAAAAGAACTGTCCTGCAAGTCATTTTTGATAGTTCTAGACTTCTAGTTCTCTTTGCCCTCTCTTCTACATAACCTCAACTTTTAAGGTTAAACTTGGTAGTTGCTTATACATGAGGACAAAACTATTTTACGTGGTTTGTGCTTTTGTCCAAGATATTCTCCTATTAGAAGCTGTAATTGAATAATAGAAGTGACATTATCTGTCCTGATGTTGTCAAAGGCTGTAATGAAAAGCGCATAATAGTGCCAGGGCACATTGGATTTTTGAGTGCTTAGCGCAACCAAGGGTAGCGTTTTGATGAAGAAAACTACTTAAAAGAAAATTTTCATATGATATATACTTTAGGTAGAGGAATTGAAATAACTGCAATTAAGTGAATTATATGAAAATCATATTTAAAAGACCATCTTAAATTTCAGAATTAGTTGCAAAGATGCAACTTTAAATTTCTAATTGTGATCTGGTCACTTTTCTTATTCTACAGATTTCTACTTTCCTATTCCTAATCACTAACATTTTCATCTTTTATTTGCTCAAGAGTTGACATCGAGTTTGCCAACTATATCTATTTTTGAGTGTTGCCTTTTTTAAGACAAAGCTCATGGATTATTCCTTGTTTATTTATTCAAAACACGTTTTTTGAACATTTTAAAAGACAGTTGCTGGGCTAGTTCTTCCTAAGATCCATGCCTTGAAGCCTTGGTGTCTCCACTGAAGTTCTGTCTAAACGAGGTGAAGTGCACTGTCTGCAGCGTGCCTGACTTTATTGTCTAAGCATGCTTGAAACCATGCCTTTCACAACTGTGTTCTATCCTGTGCACCTGAAGAGAAAATTGGAGATGCAAATTGTCAGTTCTGTGTTATGAGATCAGTTTATGATTGTTTCTACTTTCTTGTAATCTAAAGTAGAAAGCCTGAATAGTCATCTAATGCTTATATTTGGAGTAATTAGCCATTTGACAGATATCTTTTCAGTAAACCATGTTAATTGTAGAATGAAGACCTTGCTCCTTGGTCTAGTTAGGAAATTCAAGTGCATTTACTCCATCAGTACTGTTTTGTCTGTAGGCTACTTCCACAATGTGCTCTGATTACACATTGTGCTTCTTAAGTTGTATTGAGAAACTTCTAGGAATAACCATTCCTATAGTTTGTGTGATATCGTTTGCCTTAACAAATTCGATTCGTCTTTTACTCCCATTACATAATTCATTGAGTGTGGACATTCATATTCTAGGTCTTTTAGCTTTCATGTAAGATGTAAATTCTTTATGAAAATGTATTGACTACCTCATCCAAATTACATTTGCAGGAGGTTCATGATTACTTAAAGACTCTTTGTCCTGACTTGCATATTACTAGAGGTGAGTATGACGAGGAGACACGTTACCCTGAGACTAAGACTCTAACGATTGGTCAATTTAAGCTTGGATTATGCCATGGCCACCAGGTCTGATTCACCATCTTTTTGTTACTCTTGATGTCCTGCTTTAAGCTGCTGAGGTAATTTGGGTTATTCAGGTTATCTGAATTCTTGTCAGGGCGAAAATTAACATCTAAGTACTCTTCACTTGGTTGTATGGTATGTAGCAGATACATATGCATTAACATGCACACTGCCCTATCTCTGTGCATGTTTATGCCACTCTTGGCTGCAGGTTCTATGTTTGCCTTGTCCTATATAAGTCCTCACACCAAATTTACCTATTCATCTTGCCAAGGAACTATTGTTGGTATGTTATTGTAAAGAGACTTAATTTACTTGCAATAACATTCTTGCTAAGCACAAGATTGAAGTTTTGTTGCATATTTGCTAGATCTGAATGCATTTATCTATACTGCTGAAGAAGCCCTGCTGTATTTATTGTTGGTTTTCCTCGAGGTGTAGTGCCATGTCTGTCCAATTCCAATATTTCTGCTAAACTTAAAAGAATATTAGGGCAAAATTTGTACTCTATTGTGGTCTCTGTCACTCGACTTCCCCCACTTTTTGACCCACTATATCTCCTACTACTGTTTGTCTTTAATCTTTTTGCATACAATTTTTCAGAAATAGTCTTCCACATAGAATTTTTTACTCCTTTAAACCTAAGTATTTATTTAAGAACTATTTGAGAAATATGCTTACTTCACAAGCATGTCGCCCTTTCTAGTAGTAATGGTATCTTCCACTTGTTTTTTTGTCCTCCAGGTTATTCCATGGGGTGACTTGGACTCATTAGCTATGCTTCAAAGGCAATTGGATGTAGACATACTTGTGACTGGACACACCCATCAGTTCACAGCTTACAAACATGAAGCAGGGGTTGTTATAAATCCAGGATCTGCTACTGGTGCCTACAGTAGCATCACATATGATGTCAACCCTAGCTTTGTTCTCATGGATATTGATGCCCTGCGTGTTGTGGTCTATGTTTATGAACTCATTGATGGAGAAGTCAAGGTCGACAAGATTGATTTCAAGAAGACAACAACACAGTGCTAATTGAATAGAAGAAAATTCAGCTGATTTTACTGGAATCTCAAGAGTCGATAAGACATTATATTCCTTAGTTTTGCTTGTTTCTAAGGCATTTTCTGCTAACTTTTGTTCTTTATTTTCCTGTTGCTTCTGATAATTCAGGTTTATGTCCAGTTACTTTAGTAAGTGTGGATTTAAAATTCAGTTGGTTGATTGGAAAGAATCTTCTGAAAGGAAAAAAAAAAATTGGAAAAAGGTGAAGCTTCACTGTTTATTGTGCTCCTAAAATTCCCTTTTCTTTAAAGTTATAACTTATATCTATTGTGAGTTGATAGACTGATTGTGGCTTTTGCAACAATGGCCAAGTAGAAAATGTGTGTATTTAAATCTCTTCTAAGTTCTAATGTAAGCATGAATAAATCTGTTTATCTTGAATTCAAATTCAGGTTGGGAAGTTCACTAAAGGGGCATAAAGCATTCCTTACTGAAAGGTTCTCTATTTCCATACCCCGGACTCTAAATTTCTCGTCAGAAGTGAAGAATTTATTGTAATTTTACCACATCCCTTGGTGATTGTGTTGAAATAAGTAGCTGCAATATTGTGCCTTGAAGAGGCTCCGTTCTCTGCATATGTTGAGTATGAATCTCAATTTTATGAACGAGATTTATGTTAAATTTGCTTAAAAGGATTCAGAATGGTGAATCATTAACATCAGTAACATTCCAACAAAAGTAGGAATTAAGTACATCTAATTGAAGAACATAAATAACCAGTGAAATATAAAATCAAAGTGATAACTAAGAGTGACCTTTTATTATGAAAAATCTAAAAGTTTTTATGAGGCAGTGAACCTATAAACCATAATGTGCTTATAAGTTTCCCCTGGATTCACAATTTGGGAAGGAAAATTGGGATGATTAACAGAATCTGGGAAGCCTTGTGTCTCCAAACAAAGTGCAGCATACTTTGAGTAAACAAATCCACCTTTTCCCTTGACATTATCCAACATATTACTTGTATAAAACTGCACACCAGGTTTATTAGTCCACAATTCCATCTTTCTACCTGATTTGCTATCTTGGACAATAGCAACCCTCTGTAAATGCTTGCCCTCGGTATTATCCAACACATAGTTGATATCATATCCACCCGGAATTTCACTTAGCTTGCTCCCTATTGTCCGTGGCTGGAGGAAATCGTAGCCTGTTCCCTTAACCGGTGCAATTTCTCCATTGGGGATGAGCTTATCATTAACAGGAGTAATCTTGGACCCGAAAATCTGAATAGTTTGGGACAAAATGTCGCCACTGTTGTGTCCACCAAGATTCCA
>JAJOOR010030044.1:0-15495 GCA_036250505.1 Solanum acaule | reverse complement strand
CCCCCCCCCCCCCCCACCCCGACCATTTTTCGTTTTAGTTTTTTTTTTTTTTTTTTGTTTAAATTTCTTTTATATAAGTATTTAATTTTTTTACTTCATCTCCTCCCCCTCAAATACTAATTTAGATATTATGTTATTTTTTTTAAAAAATAATTCTACCCACCCCACCTAACTCTCCGCTTCCAATTTTTTCTCATTTTATGTTAGATATATACATATCAAAAATATTTTTTACTTGCTGCTGCAAGACTTTTTTTAATTTTTTATTTATTTATGTTATATTCGGTACACTAGTAGAAATTTTTTTTGCTAAAAATATATGTACGTACATATCTAACACAAAATGAAAAAAATGTAAAAAAAAAAAAATTAGGATCGGAGGGTTAAATAGGACGGAGTAGAATTTTTATATTTAAAAAAATAAATAATATCAATTTTTTTGGCGGGGGAGGGGGAATGAGTGGATGGTTTTTTTTGGGAAGGGGGCGGGAGGGTGAAGTATGAATTTTTTAAAAATATTTTATAAAAGAAATTTTTCTTAAAAAGGATGGGGGATTGTCGGGGGGATGTGGGTACGTGGAGGAGGTGGTGAAGTGGGGTAAGAAAAGTAATTTAAATTTTATTTTTAAAAAAAATTATTTTTTTATGGATAGTAATACTTTAATCTTTAATTTTTAATTAATATTAATAGTTTATTATTTAATTTTTGTCAAAGTTGAATATTTTATCCTTATGAATGTCATGTGTCAAGGTTTTTCAAATAAAAGAGAGTGTATTACACACACCTGAGGTGTGTTTCTCAAACTAAAAAGTGATAGTTTAGATATGAAACTTACATTCTCAATAGTTTAGATATAAAACTCAAAAAAATTGAATAGTTTAGGTATGTTTTTGACACTCTTATTGTGTTTGCCTCCAAGACCCCACAGACTGAGAGATGCGTGCAGTATAAATGTACTGCTCCATTGCCTCCAAGACGTCACAGCAGACTGACAAACTCCTAAGAAAACCAATATAACCAGCCCCAAATCTCTAGTTCGTAAGCCAATAAAAATGGACTATGTGAACACTTTGATAGGTCTGTTATTTGCCTGTTTTTTGGTTCGTGGAGTATTGATTTCACTTAGAAGAAGCAAAAGACTTGCACCAGGTCCATTCCCTTTGCCTATCATCGGAAATCTTCACTTGTTTGGTGACAAACCCCACATATCACTCACTCAACTCACAAAAAAACATGGTCCAATTATGAATCTGAAATTTGGGCAAATAAACACGGTGATCATTTCCTCATCAGTGTTGGCAAGAGAAGTGACGCAAAAGAAAGATTTAACGTTTTCTAATAGGTGTATTCCTGACGCACTCCGTGCCTGCAATCACAATGATTTCTCTGCTATATGGCTACCTGTCGATTCTCAATGGAGAACACTTCGCAAGATTATGAACTACCACATTTTCTGAGGTAAAGAATTGTTTTATTTTATTTATGGGATTACAAGGTGTGGGTGGTTATAAGACTTTTATATTCTCAGGTAACAGACTTGACGCTAATGAGCATCTCAGAAGTAAAAAAATTCAGGAGCTGATTCATTACTATGGCAACTGTAGCAAAGTTGGTGAAACAGTGAATATCAGCAGAGCAACTTTCAGGACTGCAATGAATTTGCTGTCGATCACATTTTTCTCTATAGATTTAACTGACCCGTTTACTGATTCTGCTAAGGAATTTAAGGAATTGGTGTCGAACATCTCGATTGAGGCTGGTAAACCCAATGTGGTAGACTTTTTCCCATTTCTTCAGAAAATTGATCCACAGGGTATAAGGCAACGCATGACTAAGTATTTTACAAAGATTCTTCACCTTATGAGTGATTTGATTGATGAGCGGCTAAAGGAGCGGAGTATGAGTAAACATGCAAATGTTGATGTTTTAGATGCCCTTCTCAACATTTGTCCTAAAGAAATTGACAGGAATCAAATCTAGCAACTGTCTGGTAAGTTAAATTGTTACTAAATATAAAACTACGTCATTAACTAAAAGAAAACAGTGTCACATATATATATTTGACGTTCTAGGTCATAGGATCTTACACTAGCAAGTTTTGCAGGATTTGTTTGAAGCAGGGACAGATACAACGTCAAATACATTGGAGTGGGCAATGGCTGAACTACTCAAGAATCCACACACTTTGGAGAAAGCACAAGAAGAACTTGCCCAAGTGATTGGCAGAGGTAAACTAATAAATGCAGCTGATGTTACGAATTTGCCTTATTTGAGGTGCATTGTGAAAGGAAACTTCTGAATACACCCACAAGTTCCTTTCTTGATTCCACGCAAAACAGAGGAAGATGTTGATTTTTGTGGCTATATTATTCCAAAAGACTCCCAAGTTCTTGTGAACGTATGGGCAATAGGTCGGGACTCTAGTCTATGGGAAGACCCTTTGGACTTTAAGCCGGAGAGGTTTTGGGAGTCAGAAATAGACATTAGAGGTTAGGATTTTGAGCTTGATAAGAGCTTATGCTCTTCAGCGTTTTGATGATCTCCTCACAAGTGCAGGGACCTGGTCCGTTGCAGAGTATGAATATCATCCAGTTGTCAAAAGTTCTAGCCAGCTGTAAAAGCTGCCTGCATCAGTGGGTTGGTGAAGTAGCAGTGTACTCCACCAATCAGGGAGGATGATGTTGTTTGTCTGATGGGTAATATCTCTTCATAGTATATATCAAACAAACAACAACAAACATTTGCATTCATTCAAAAAGGAGCAAAAATTATTCAAGCTTCATATCAGCAAGGGACCCGATAGAATTTTCATTAATGCTTTCTGTGTCGGTTGCTTTTGTTTGCTTGTAATAAGTGCTTACATTGTAGGATTCGTTTCGTTGTGATAAGAAATGTTTCAACTTGTGTGAATCTTTGTAAGTTCCTAGTTAGGGATAACTTGGGTTCTTACTCTAAATCTATATTAGTCAGGGTTGGATTAATATAGTGGGTAGTGTTGTATCTACTCTAGCTCGTCTGAGTAATAGGAGGTGTTACTTAGAGTTGGGATTAGCAAGCTAATCTCAGTTTGTAACTGGCTTTTACTTTTGCTTGTGAAGATTAGTGAAAAGCAGTTCTAAAAGTCCAGGCAGGCCAAGTCGTGGTTTTACTCCCTTGAGCAAGGAGGTTTCCACGTAAACTATCTTGTCAATCGTTACTTTTCAGCACTTGTTCTTTACTGTTTTAGTTCTTACTGTGCTGAGGACCTGGTCCCATTGACACTGGTGGACGCATACATTACAACAGAGCTCCTTCCATTTGGTGCTGGTCAAAGAATTTGCCCTGGACTGCCTTTGGCTATTAGGATGATTCCAATCGTGCTAGGTTCATTGTTAAATACCTTTAATTGGAAGCTACAAGATGGAATTACACCTGAAGACTTGGACATGGAGAAAAGATTTGGTATTACCCTGGCAAAAGCTCAACCTCTGCTGGCTATCCCTATTCCACTGTAGATTTTGGGATAAACTTTTAAGATTTAATTCTTTATAAATGTAAGTCATTGTATTTGTGGATTTATCCTTGAAATAAGATCATGTCACCACCAAGGGTTGTGTAATTCTTTCTTGATTTTCTGAAATGACAATTTTATTTGGAGTAACTATTTTCTGGCAAACATGACAATAAGAACAGAAGGAATGGTTCTTAATTAGGAATATAAAATTAGAAATTTAGCTTAAGAAAGTAGTCACTCATCCTAATATAGAATATTCTAAAAGTGCATTGTTGAAACTTTACAGGTAGTCAACTTCAAATAAACTCAGCTTTTGTCATTATTATGTCCATTCTCTTTGGTGATATATATGCGGTTGTTTAAGGAAACCGGAGGGTCACCAAGGTTTTAACCGGTCGGTTTTTTCAGAAATATACATATAAATAAAATTTGGAATTGAATTCAGGTATTTTCTAGGTCTTTGGATATTATCACTCGACCATATATGCTCTTTGATGAAATATTTTCATCGTCTTTATGTATATTTTTCAACTACAGTTTTAGACTTCAATTGCTCTTAAACTACGAAGCTCATTTTGACACAACTACGAAAGCCGAGCGATTTTTACCTCTTCAATTGCATGTCGGAGACTTTGATAACCCTAACTTTTCCAAGGTCATTTCCGGCAAGTGTTTATAATGCCGAGGTCATTGCCGGCGAGTGATATAAAGCCGATGGAAAATGATTCCGGTTAGTGATATAATGCTGATGGGAAATGATTCCGGTTAGTGGGTTGATATAAAGCCGATGGGAAATGATTTCGGCTAGTGACTTGATATAAAGCCGATGGAAAATGGTTCCGGCTAGTGATATTGTGCCGATGGAAAATGATTCCTGCGAGAGATTGATTATTGTGAGTTGGTGCATTTTGATGCTTATGTGAGACTTGCTTGTTAATAGTGATTGATACACCTGTTGCGTGTGACTGATTTACTTGACATTGAGATTGTCATACTTGATTTGTTTGATTGTTGATATGTGATTATTGAACTATGAATATTGGACCTTGTGAGTCGTGTATAGTAGAACTGTTAAGTTGGGCTGATTTCTGTGCAGGTTGTAGTTTGAGGAGGTTAGGTTGGAGTGTAAAGGGTGCTCGATTTCTAGCTAGATGCCTTGTTTATTAGGTTGCTTGGTAGGTACTGTATTGTTGGTAATCACTCATTTCTTCTGTTCCAAGCCCGGACATATGTGATCTCTTTCTCCTTCTCATTTTGAGGCTTGTCAAGGATTTGAAGAGGTAGTTGCTTGTCACTTTGGCGGGCCCTCTTTTTCCTTTTCTTTATACTTTGTTCTATTTGAGAAACAAAGACCGAGACTTGTACTTATTTCTTAATTTCGTACTTTATGTATTTAGTGGCTTGTACACGTGACGACCAAAATTTGAGGGTTTTAATAGAAAGAATAAGTTTTTCCACTTATATTCCCGCATTTCTTTTGATTTCGTTGGGTTGAGATTGACTTGTCTTGGTGGGAATAGACAAGTGTCATCACATCCATTTTTGGGCCATGACACTCACTAATCTATCTCCTAAAATCTCTCACCTCCCCTTAAATAACTTAACCAAATTAAAATCAAATTCTGAAAATTTCATTCATCCAAAATTTTCAAAATTGTAGCTACGCAAGCCCAATATTGTATAATTATACAGCTAAAATATATTAGGTATTTTATAGATGTATATTTATTTGGTTTAAAATATACTTTATTTGTATATATTTCATAATTTTAAGACGCATACAAGTATGCAATATATACTTCAAATACAAATACAAGTATGATATACGTAACAACTTGTTTGATTTATACAATTCAATTTATACAAAATCTATAATATACAATTTATTCATAAACATATACAACCTACTATATATCATATTGTTTATACAAACTGATGTATACTTCAATTATATTTTTTTTGTAAACTCAATACAATTATATACATATACAATTTTTATATACAATGAGTCATGCTTTTTTCGCCAAAAAGAAGAAGTCATATTAGGTAAAGAATTCTAATTAGATATAATAACCATGAATTAAGGAATCGTTTTCTTTGATTATAACCAAAATTGTCGCATCATTTAAGGGAACTTAATAAACAATTTGTATAATCAATTAAAAAAAAAACTGAATTATACAAACGCGAATCAACATAGCCATTAAAACTATAGCTACACTATGTAAACAAGCAAACTCTAGCTTAGGAGACCTATTATATTTTACATCTTAGCTATTTATAAAATTTTCCCCATTTCTGTATGAACTGAAATACGCTGGCTAAAATGGGCAGGACTTGAGCGGATTGGACAGGTCATATTTTTATGGGCTAATATTCCTAATCGCAGGCCCAAATAATTCGGACCAATTTCACTCAAATAATTTCAGGACAGAACTTGATTCTATAGCATTTCAGAGTTTTGGTAGAATGCAAAATCTTTTCCCTAGAAAATTTATGGAATAGAAATTCAAGCGGGCACCTATGGCATGTCAGGAAGCATCGTTCAAACAAGTTAACTATGCTGAAAGAAACTAAACAAACTTAATTAGATTGATCATGTAATATTCAGCTATATATTTCGTTTACTATGCTATGAAACATTAAGGGGAAAAAAAAGACGAACATTAGTAGATTACGCAAATAAATCCACAGCTTCCATTTCTTTCAATTGTGTGACTCTTTGGCCACTAGAGGAACCCATACTAGACTTTGGTCCGAAATATTCACATTGCCAGACATTGGATGAACAACCATTTTACCTCTTAAAGAATGAGATAAAGGGACGATTGGCCACCATCAGGGTATCTCCAATCAGCTGAGCATGGTTGGATGCCCAGTCTGTAGCATCCTCCTGATCACATCCATCCCAAAAGTAGAATCTGATGAACTAAAGAAAGGTAACACAAAACTTAGCTGGAAGGTGATACACGTTAAATTTATTTTAAATAAAGCTACATATTGTTGTAGATGTAAATTAAGTAATACTTGTACTAGTTTGGTCCAGTACAGGAAGCTATCCTCTAGCTTCCAAAATTACAATGACCTCCGTATAAAACATATATATTCATCCTCAAGAACATTCTGACTAATATGTTACTTCAATTTATCTTATATATATCAACATATATCTTTATTGTCATCCCAAATCCTAACCATTTCTTTTTCCCTCTGAAGAGTGGAGCTTATGGTCAAGATCGTATAACCTCATCTATTTCAGGAGTCAGTACCTATGTTGCTCGGACTCTTAAAAATGTCGATGGGTGCGTGTTGGATCCTACAAAATGAGTGTATTTTTGAAGGACCCAACACGGGTGCGGCAACATTTTTGGAGAGTCCGAGCAACTTAGGTCAGTACCATAACTTAATGCAATCGGCATCTAATCATGGTAGAACTAATGGACTGAGAGCCTAACATGCACCATAGTTTCATCAGGTAAATAAAATGTCTTATGGGGTGACATAAAGTAAGATCAAGTGTAATTTATCCTCTATATATGTACCTACATGTTGAAATATAACCACAACACTCAAACAATTGAGTCAAGCCAGAATCATAGAGCACTTCGTTTGGTCTCAATTGTAATTAGTGGTCCATTTCCAAACTACTTTTCCTCGCACAACTTCGGCCAGAGGAAATAGTTTGACTCCACAGAAACACCCAAAACTTTGGCCAGAGGAAATAGTTTATTGACCAGCCATTAGAAGCAGAAGGAACCAAATTGAAGTAGAAGGAAGACACTGATCTGAGTATGAGACCCACAGTTGAGTGTGCGTCTTTGGAAAACAAAAATTACTCAGCTAGTGATATAGCTAAAACTTGGGCGAGAGGATATAGTTTATTGACTAACCATTAGAAGCAGAAGGAACAAAACCTAAGTTCCATTGACTCTTCACATTCGGTGCCGCACTTGTGTCGACACGACATGGGTGTGGGATCCACCTGATATGGTCATTCGCTTTTGGGTACTTTGACTAAATTACTAAATTCAATAGTGAAATTCAAGCAGATACAATGATTTTTTAAATCAAAACAAAAATTAGGGTGAAATCCTAATTTAGGTATATAATTTTTTATTGTTAAAAGATATTTTGTATTAGAAATTCCGCAACCAATCATGTCGGGCATTCAACTACTGAAGCCATCCATCTTGTATGGAGATTGTTGGAACAGTATAAGGACAAAAAGAGGGACTTACACATGGTGTTCATTGACCTAGAAAAGACATGTGATAAAGTCCCTAGAGAGGCCCTTTGGAGATGTTTGTAGAGTTTAGAGGTTTATATGTGGCTTATAGTAGGACTATTAAAGACATGTACGATGGAACCAAAACTCGATTAGGACAGTGAGAGGTGATTCGGAGCACTTCCCGATCGTGATGGGATTGCACAAGGAATCAACCCTTAGCCTGTTCCTTTTTGCCTTAGTGATGGATGTATTGACACAATATAGTCAAGGGGAGGTGTTGTGGTGTTTATTTTTGGCAGATGACATAGTATTAATTGATGAGATGCCTGATGGAGTTAATGATAGGATGGAAGTTTGCAGAGAGACTAAACGGTTATAAGTTAAGTAGGACTAAAAGTCTAAGACAGAGTACCTGGACTGCAAGTTTAGTGTTTTGACACATGAGGTAGAGGTGGAAGTTTAGTGTTTTGACACATGAGGTAGAGGTGGAAGTGAAGTGACTTGACACATGAGGTAGAGGTGGAATTGAAGTGACTTGACACATGAGGTAGAGGTGCAAGTATATTGACTTCCCAAGAGAGAAGCCACAAGTACCTCGGGTCCGTAATTCAAGGAGATAGGGCGATTGACGATGATGTCGCACACTATATTGGAGTAGGTGGGTGAAATAGAGGCTAGCCAAATGTGTCACCAAGGCTTAAAAGTAAGGTTTGCAAAGTAGTTAGACCAACTATTGTATGGGGTTTGAGTGTTTGGCCAGTCAAAAATTCCCATGTTCAAAAGACGAAGGTAGCAGAGATGAGAATGCGCAGATGGACATATGGGCATACTACGAGAGATGATTAAGAACGGAGTTATATGGTACAAGGTGGGAGTGGCCTCCATGGCGGACAAGATGAGGGAAGCGATGTTGAGATGGTTTGGACACGTGACAAGGAGGTGCAAGGATGCGCCAGTGAGGAGGCATGAGAGGTTAGGTATAATAGGAGTTAGGAGAAATAGAGGTAAGCCGAAGAAAAACTAGGGGAGATGATTAAACAAGACATGGCACTACTTTAACTGATTGAGACATGGCACAACTTCAACTGACTAAAGAATGACCCTAGATAGGAAGGCATGGAGGTCAAGGATTAGGGTAGAAGGGTAGTAGATAGTCGAGTGTTGTCATGCTTCCAGTAGTATGATTTAGGTATCACATTGTTTTTTCTTCAATATGTATTGAATATATGTTGCTACCTTGTTTTGTGCATTGGTATATTGTTGTCTCTTTTTCTTTCTTACTATATTGCTTTTTTGAGTAGAGATCCTACCCTCTGCACACCCACTTGTGAGATTACACTAAGTATGTTGTTGTTAAAGTCCATAACCAGAAGGTGCTTCAAAGATGTTTATAGGTCAACATCACTGTCAAATGTGCAATGAACTCAAGAAGTCTATCAAGACCTCTTATATCATTTGCTAATAGCCATGTTACACCAAAAAGTCAATAAGGAAATGCATTTGTACTAAATAATTACAGATTCAAACTTGCTCTCAAAAATTTGTGCATTCCTTTCCTTCCATAGTCCAACCATAATTTAGGCATATTTTTATAACTCTATTTTTAGATATTTGAATTATTTTTAGCCAAATTCCCGCACCCATATCCATACCATCTAATCTTAGAATTTAGATCATGAAGGATCTAACCTCTAGATCGCAATCCATATCGGATATCCGCACCTCTCGAGCAACTTAGAACAAAATTGAAGTATAAAGAAGAAAAAGAGATCTGTGCACTATACCCATGACAGAGTATGTGTCTTTGACAAAAGGCAATTACTGAGCGAGTGTTATAGCCAAACTTGAGGCTCAAAAACCACACATCCTACAAAAACTTAAATCTTCCATAAAAAGATAAACTTTAGCCAAATTAACATATTAACAAATTCAAGCATAGTAAAGTGGCACATGTAAGTGCATTACTCGTACAAATGAGCATATATGAGAAAAAGAATACAACAAGTATGGAAAGAACATATTAGGCTATTAACCAAAATAGTCATGCAGGTCATCAGACCCAGAAATAAGTGTCTGCTCAACAAACTGCACTGATATCAATTTAAGCTAGAAGTAGGAGAAGAGGAACCCTGAGACAACATAGGGTGGTAGACTATAGTTATCATAAGCCTATTCCACTTTCGCTTTCTACTTATGCAGACACAGAGAACATCAGGACTGAAGGTATAATCTTTTTGCCTTAGGTCAATTAACCCCACGATGTGAAGATTTTGAAGATATTATATCTCATGTAAAGTTAGTATATTTTCTTTCAAGAAGAAAAAGGATATTCATATAAGCTGATCACCTACTTACTATGGCAAGAAGTTGAAAACAAATAACATAAATGCCAAATTGCAGTACCAAAGCAGATTATAACTTCGTGCAGGAAGAAACTCAAGAAAATCAAATGCATTTCGGAATTCTAATCAATATAAATCAGAAAATTAAAGCAAAACCGACAGAAACTAATCAATAATGATAGTTTGGCATCAATAATAGCAAACCACTTGTATACTGATCTATGATGAGTAACAGAACTAAATTACATGTTCACAACTTAGAGAAAAGGGAAATTACCTTGAGATAGTGATCTCATAGGGAAATGTGACACACTCAAGATTTGAAATCGCAGGAATGTGGTCCTTTTTCTCATTTACAAATTTTATTATCTGAAACATAGCTTCATGAAGAGATGATTCCAACACTGTTCGCCGAGCACTCCTCTCCTCAGATGCACTCTCTGCAAAAAAAGGTTATACCTCCCTTTACAAAACTGACTAATGAACGAGTTGTAAAACCACATGGAAAAAAAAAAATCAAAAAAAAAAGGAGAAAAAAAGTATGGTACCTCCTGGGTCAACTACTTTTGAGAGATGAGACTTGCCAGGATGACCTTTCGGATGATGAGCCACATTCAAATTTATATACCAGTGTTCCCAGTAAAAACGTTCAACTTTGGTAGTGAACCACGAGGCCTGCTTGTTTTTTACTTCACAGAAGGATAGGCAAATCTGCATACTTTCTCCATCCAGTTACACAAATATGTATGTTGAGGTTACAACAGAAAGTTCATTTAGATATTTAGACCAGTACTGATTTCACTAGTGATTAAAATTCCACAAGATACTTATATCACTAGTCAAAAGGTTACAGGCAACAATATCCTGAGAAAAAATGCAACATTGCACAACGGGAGCTTCACTGTGAAATCCTGTTACTGGAATATGAACTCTAATCAGACAATGGGAATGGTGTGGCCATGAAAGCTAATCTGGAAGATTAAATCCCTCATAAGGTGTCATGTTTCTCATGGTTGGTGATAGGCATGTCTAACTCATGAAGTGTTACAGATAAGTGGTATACAGGTTTGCTTAAGGTGTTACATGTGTGAAAAAGAGGCAGAGGTTAACAACCACTTATTTCAACATTGCAAAACAGTTGTAAATCTGTGGGACATGTTCTTATGTATACTTGGAGTTAGCTGGGTAATGCCCAGACCTTCTTTAGACATGCTGAAACAAAGCGAAGGAATGGGCAGAAGGAGAAGATCAAAAGAGGACCGGTGGAAATGCATTCCAGCTTGCATCTTATAAACACTTTGGAAGGAAAGGAATGGAAGATCCCATGATGAAAGATCAAGATGAAGAGTCTGAGTTTGCTGTATTTTGGTGTAAATAGGACATGGCGGGGGAGGCAGAAAGTCTAGTGGACTCTATAGGACAACTGTAAACAGAGGCGTATCCAGGATTTTGAGATGATGGGTGCACTGTTATAAAAAGGTCGATCTATGATATAAATTTGATCAATTCGACATTTAGGTTTTTACTATTCAAAACTGTTAAAATTTTAAAATTATAGGTCTAAAATTAATTCTTATATATATATATACACACACACACCAATTACCACTTAGAAAAGTGTTATCTAATTTTAGAAAGAAAAATAAAACAAGATAAATATAAAATTCAAATTTCTAACCTCTCTCAGAGAGGTGCACCCAGTCATAATTGTATTATGTGATACTTCAAGTGTGGGTTCACACATCTATATTTTAATATTTTTTTAAAATATAACACTACTATTTATGATCTGGGGAGGGGACCATGGGTTCACGTGAACCCGGTGACCCCCCCTTAGATACGCCTCTGACTGTAAAGTATTTTTTGGTTTTTGTTTATCATGATGCTCCCAGGGGTTGTAAATCCCACCATCAGTTTTTCTTGATGAGTTTTTTGGTGTGAATACAAGGTTACTGTTATCAAAAGAGGAAATGGCTATAAGAATATGTAAACACTGAACAGAACTATAAAGTAGGAAAGTGAATGGCCATTGGCCAAAACAGTGATCATCACCAACAGAAACAAACTGCAACCACTGACTAACCTGATTTTTCCTGTTAGGGTGCTTCTCGACTCTATCGATGAATAGGGTAATCTTCTCTTCAATTTTCTTTTCAACCTCCACATCACCACACTGTGTCTACATAACATAACATGAAAGAACAATAAATCAAAAGTATACCATAAAATAGTAAGTATCAGCAGCTTATACTGATCAAAAAAAAATATCAGCAACTTATTGCATCACTATGAAAGATCTATCAAAAAATAGGGAAAGGATAAAATAAAAAAATAAAAAAAGACACATGATATATCACAGTATTACACCAACCTCTCCTTGAGACTAACAAAATTTGAAGGACCTCGCTTTTGGTTCTATATTATAGAGTGATTTCCCTCTAGTTCAATGTGTCGTTAGAAATGTCTTCCACTAATAGTGAACAATTTGTTTGATCATTAATTCACCTTCTCTTGAAAAAAAATAGAATATATTAGCTTCTAATGAAAAAGCATAGTGGTCATCTACTCCTTTTCCAAAATTCATGATGTCATAACCACATCTCATGTCTCGGTTTTGAATAATCAAGAGTCCTCCTGCCACAATACCTTAGTCCCTTTTTTTCCACACACCACACTGATTTGAAAAGAAAAAGAAAACAAGGAAAAAGAGATGAAGTCTACCATCTACCACTATAAGAATTTATTACTTACATATGTAATGTCAAAAAGTTCCAAATCAACATCCTTCGGCCGCAGCAGGCCTAAGGCTCTGTGGAACATAATTGTATGTAAAATACCTGCAATTGACCATTCAATTGTTTAGGATAGAGCTGCACAGTGTATCAAACTACAGTCAAAATTGTTTGGAACTCTGAGCCTGCAATCATTGAATGATGAAATCTAGGAGGAACTGACCTCAAAATAGCAAACAAGCAAAAGCACAGAAGGAAGAATGTCAAAAGCAGATTCTTTAGAACACATGAACAATGTGACATGTGAACAAAGTTGTTCAGCTATTCATCAACATAAGCAAAAACTTTTAGGCTGAAATAGGTATCTTGTACAATTAAAGATCTTATCTAAGTCAACTCTGGTATGTGATTTTCATGCACCAATCCATTTTAATCCGCACGACTTCCTTTATATCTAACTGTTGATGTTTTCCTACCATCCAATGCTTCCATTTCAAAAAGAAAAATCTCATCTTCAACAGGAACCAAATTGTAATCTAGAGAGGAATTTGTTATTCAATTCTAGAATTAGACATCAAAACTAACCAATACAAGCCAAAGCTGAGATCATACACAAAACTTAGTCAAACAAGTTAAATATAAGCTATGAGCTGAAAGTTTATCCATCGTATCACTCAATTGCACATGAATTTGAGCATAGACAAATCCAAGGATTTAACAGGGATCGGGTGCATATGTGTGTTGGTGTAGGTATATTCTTCTTCGAGTCTTCTAAATACATGTATCATTGTCTGAGCAGCAACTCTGTAATGGATTAATCCGTAGAATTCAATAAGGAATTGAACTTACATCGGAGGACTTCTCGTATCTCAAAGTGCTCCACATCCTTAAGCAAGATAACCAGTGAAGAATTAAACGAAAATCAAGCCCAAAAAAGAGAACTCAGAGCTCATATTCACATAATTCAAAAGTAGAAACTTACAAGTTCTTTTAGCTGACAAACTTCGCAATTCATGATTGATGATTCCTCTTTAGTAAATACTTCAAAAACAAAGCCGCGATTGATCGAGGAGACGATGGAAGTGATTAATCAAACCCTAGAGTGCAGTTTG
This sequence comes from Solanum acaule, assembly GCA_036250505.1. NCBI lineage: Eukaryota > Viridiplantae > Streptophyta > Magnoliopsida > Solanales > Solanaceae > Solanum > Solanum acaule. Next base: position 1,587 of record JAJOOR010030044.1, on the reverse strand, counting down.
AATTTCGCCGTGCGAACCGGAGAAAACGCAGAACTGAATTTCGCAAACGTAGTGAAGGAGCAATTTGTAGTTATCTTTGATTACAATTTATGGATTTCACTATTGAGTGAAGGCTATTTGATCTTGGACTTCTTCCGGAGTTAATTAAATTAAACAACAAAATAAATCTTGCGCAAATAAAAATTAAATAATTTGTATATTGTCGAGTAATCGAAAAGGCCAGAAACAATTTTCCGCTGCCCAAACAAAACGAGAAGAAATAGTAGTTTTATTATTGACCATTTTTTAAGTACGACTATGTTCAAGCTTAATTTTTTTGTTTTAATAACTTGACATAGTTAATTGAGTATAATTAAGAATATTGGTTACTTTCTTATTCAGTAGCAACAGACCTAGATTTTGTGAATAAAATATGTACATAGGTTGTATATCTAAACAAGTGTTCTATATATATATAAACAAATGTTTTTCTTTTAGATGATGCAAGAAGAAGATAAATTGATGAGACCAAATCCAAATGATGAGCATAGCCAAAAAAAATTTGGATAAATGGCAAATGGACTACTATGCATTTGGATAGGAAGTTCAATTAATAGGATGGATTAGCTTCTTTTTCTTTTTTTGCAAAAGAACCCACATAAAAGCATTTAACCAATAGAAAGAAAACAAATGGAAAAATGGTCTAAAAAATACTTTAATTTTGGCTGAAATTGTTGTTACGATACCAAACGTTATGGAGGACCTTTTACCCCTGCACTATTTAATAAGTAGTGTATTTTAAAGGTATATATGTGTCCACGTTAACACGTTACTATTTATAATGATGCAATATTTATGATGTCAACGTGGGCACATATATACCTTTAAAATACACTATTAAATAATGCAGGGGTAAAAGGTCTTTTCCAAAGTTCGATATTGTTACAACAATTTCGATCAAAGTTCGGATATATTTCCCAAAACAAATTAAAGATATTTTGTGATTTAATTGTTTTAACAGCCATACTCTTGGATAATTATTTGAAGGGATTATTTGATTTGTGGAAAAATTATGTCGGTATTATAATCCTAAAATTATAAAATAAAAAAAATTGATAAATTATCCACATTTCAGATAGAATAAAATAACACCAAATTTGAGATACAATTTATTCTAAAATTGGTTATATTAAAATCAAACAAAATCAGATTTAATCTCAAAATATCCCAAGAATCAAATGACCCTGGGTTATTGGCAATCAAGTTGTTTCATATGTTTAATAACCTGTCAGGTGGCAAGCAAACATCTTTAAAAGTAATACTGATAAACTGAAGTATGAATATGTCACTTTAACAATATTAAATCATACATGAAGTGAATAATACATCTTATATTTTTGTCCAAAAAAGATATAAAAGCAATTATTTACATATTCTAATATGTTAATTATAAATATGGTCTCAAGTTCGAAACCCACTAGGTGCAAACAATTTCTGAGGGCCATCGGACTGGGTAAAACCTGAATTAACCGTGGTGCACTTGCGGGAAACTCCTTGCCGAGGGCCTGTGCACCCCCGGGATTAGTTGGGGCTCAAAGAGACTCGGAC
>JAJOOR010030041.1:0-12152 GCA_036250505.1 Solanum acaule | reverse complement strand
CACCCCCCCCCCCCCCCCCACCAAATTACGTGAGAGAATTCTCCTTCCACAAAGTTATCACCAATTCTTTTCGCTCTCTGGTTAAATATATCTCGTGTTTAGATAAATGTGTAGAAATTAACAGTAAATAATTAAACGTACGAAACTTAAAACAAATTAAGACTGGTAATACAAAATTGAAAGTTAAGCAAAGTGGTATAAACGTTTTTTGAATTAAAAATTTGACAAAATACTATAAACGTTCTTATCAATTTGGTTAATATTCCCAATAAGAAAACACTAGTATAAACTATATCCATTCATTTTTATTTATTTGTTTTTAATTTTACACGACTCTTAAAAACTAATAATTGATATAAGTATTTTATTATAATATTTGTATGAATTGATGTTTAATTTTAAATCGTAACAAATGATTTGAATAATACGTAATTAATGTTAAAAATAAAACATGAAAATATATATGTTTGTTTCATGATATGTTAAAAGTCACAATAAAAGTAAAAATGTGTTTTTTTTTTGTATAATAGATAAGTAAAAGTTAATGAACAAAATATATATTCCCTGTGTTTTTTTAAATTTTTTTTTGTTTGATCTACTTTTATTTTTAGTCAGTTTAAAAAAGAATGACATTTTTCTAAAATAATTTTTTAATTTCAACTTTCCAACTAACATGTTTAACAACGAGATAAATCTTTAATTTCATACTACAAAATTCAAAATTCTATTTTTGGGAAAATGGTCTGATATACCTCACAACTTTGTTATTTGGAGCTGATATATCCCTCGTTATGAAAGTAACTCATCTATACTCTTACTATTATACAAACAACTCACATATACCCCTACCGTTACAAAATGAGCTCACATATACCCTTTATTTAACGAAAGTGAAAATATTAGTTTTAAATTTATATTTTTGACTTTTAATTTTTAAAAAATCCATGTAGGGACATATATAAGATCCTTCTAGCAAAGTTCAAGGTATATTTTAATTTTTTTCATACATAATTTTTTTTTGACTTCTTTGATTATCATTATTTGAGTTTTTTATTCTTATTTTTTTTTCTTTCATTCCTTAATGTAAAGAAAAAAAATTTAAAACTAAATTTTTTGTGGCTATATTATAATTTAAGACTATTTTTTTCGTCTATACTGTAATTTAGTTTTTGTATTTGAAAAAATAAATTGGGTCATCTATATTAAATTTTACAAGAAAATTAGTGAAACATAATTAATAAAATAAATTTAAATTAGTCATTGAAACAAAAAAAAGTAAAAAAAAAATTATGTGAGATGATTAAATATACCCATATGAGATTATATTTTTTAACAAAATATTAAAAAAATTAAATTAAAATTATTTTATTCATTTCCATTAGAGGAAAAAGGTATATGTGAGTCATTTGTATAACAATAGGGGTATATATATATGATCTGCTTTTATAATGAGGAAATATGAGCTCTAAATAACTATATTAGGCTTTTTCCCTTTATTTTTTTAAAATTTGTATCAAATCAAAATAAGTCAAAGAAATTTAAACGAATATTTTTTTTTTGGAAGATAGTATTGAAGTACGTGGATTGCATTTATGATTAGTCAACAAATTGCAGTACGTCGTTGTTGTCAAAACAAAAAAATTAAGAAAAATTTGAAAGTGCGAGTGACAAACGAAACTGCTCAAGTCGTAGAAGAAGAAGAAGAACAAATCAATGGAGAGCGGCGGCGCATTAGCAGGGCTTCACCGGAATCCCACTTTCCACCACCACCACCACTTTCTCCGGCCACCACGAACCGCTGTTAATAATCTTCTCTCTTCTTCTTCCTCCACCGATGAGCGCCATTTTTCTCCTCTTCCTCTCAAGGTTTTTGCTCCGCTACACTAATGTCCTTTTTTTTTTTTGGTTATTTTTTGACTTGAATAAATTGGATGTAAGGCTCGAACCCGAGAACTCTAGTCAAATATGAAAATTGAAAGAGTGAATCACTCTTTTCACCTACGTTACTTTCAATTCCAAATGTCTATGCTTATATTTGTGTTTTTTTTAACGTATGTAATTTGGTTCATGTAATTTAAGTGTTATTTGTTAATTTTCTCTGTTATACAGTTTCAGAAGCAGTCACATTTTGCTTCTTATAGTTATAATTGCTCCATAAACGATAGGAGTGCTTTTCAGGTGGCTTATTCCGCTAGGTATTTTTTTTCCGTTTCTACTGATTTTCAGTTTTCCGATAAATATTTTCACTTCATTATTGTTTTGATTAGTACATTTCGATTGATACATGACGAAATTGAATCGATATCACAGTGGAAGTACTACCTATGCTGCTTTACATTTAAGGTTTTATTTGTGAGTTCGACTTGTTCAGCATTTCCTGTGTGGCTATTATGCGAAATTAGAATAATCTAAAATACATAAATCAATTAACTACTGCTCAATGTTGTGTTTAGCTAAGCTTAATGTAAGTGCATGAAGATTCACACTACCTGAATTTAGGTAGCTTTATCGCCCAGAACTAGTATGTTATACGTTGTTACAAACTAGTGATGGATAGCCAAAATAGACGCGGAGATGAATATGCTTTTATGGGGGTTAAAACCTATTTTTCTTTGGGGGTAAGACCTTAACCTCAGGGACCTCATTGGATCATAGGCTAGTCACTGTATATATTGAAGATCATACAGTTTGGAAGAAGAATAATATCTCAACATTCTCAACTAATGTTCTTAAAAGTAGCTTTTATCGGATGTTCATTTTTCAACCTTACAAAGTGATGTGGTTAAATCTCCCCATTTTGAACCAGCCTTCGTTCTGTGAGACGACTTCAGAGTTCATCAACCATAAGAAACAAATGCATAAAACTAGAGCTTAGTAACACTGATGCATCAACAACACATTTTCCTCTAATTATACAATTTTTTATTTTCAGATCATCTATCAAGTGCCTCTAGATCTAGTGCTTTGCTTGTTTGCTCTTAAAAAGAAAGAACGAAAAAAGATTTAGTGCTTTACTTGTTTAATCACTAGTGGACAACTGATAAAAAGTGTTTTCTTTATAAAAGCAGTGCAACACCTGAATTAGCCAACATCGACTGGGACAACCTTGGCTTTGGGGTTATGCCTACTGATTATATGTATAGCATGAAATGTTCTCAAGATGGAAACTTTTCTAAGGGCGAGCTACAACGTTTTGGGAATATTGAGTTGAGCCCATCTTCTGGGATATTAAATTATGGACAGGTCTGTTTTGCAACTTGCTGGTGTTTTTTCTTAATCTTAAATATATTGCTTATGCTATTCATTTTAATGAGTACTGCTCCACTTTTGTCTGTCATACTTTACTTAAAATGCTTTTAGAAATATTGATAGGGATTATTTGAAGGTTTAAAAGCCTATAAAAGGCATGATGGTAATATATTGCTGTTTCGACCCGAAGAAAATGCTCTGCGCATGAAGATGGGAGCAGATCGTATATGCATGCCTTCACCATCTGTTGAACAGTTTGTGGAAGCAGTAAAAGTCACTGTGTTAGCAAATGAAAGATGGGTAAATGTGACGATTCAACGTTTAGTCGGTAATCTTCTTGTTTGGTGATTCCGGTCCTGACTGGTTTCCCTTTTCAATTCCTTCAGATTCCTCCACCAGGTAAAGGTTCATTATACATAAGACCACTGCTTATGGGGAGTGGAGCTATTCTTGGTGTTGCTCCAGCTCCTGAGTACACATTCCTGATTTATGTATCACCTGTGGGAAATTATTTTAAGGTACTTTTTTTTACGTATCCTTGGCTTACAAGTGCATCTGCTTTTTTTTTTTAATGAGATAGGCATAGATCTTTTAGGATTTCTTCTCCTTTTTGTTTTTCCTTCTGCTAATGAGCAAACTAGCTTTTGTATTGTCGTAAGTGTGACCTTTGACTACTTAGAAGTCATACATTGATACAGGGGTGATTTTTTTCTTCGTCACCACTGCTTGGCCGCACACTCTGCTTAACTTCAGCCTACAGACACACTCACAATTTTCGTCTAAGTCCTTGGACTGTTTTCTTAGGCAGCATATGAATAATAGCAACACAGAAACATATAGGAACAAGTCCCAACCTTTATTAATCCCACAGATATACAAAGGAATAGGCTTCACGGGTTATTCTAAGGCATATAACATGTTTGAGATGTAATTAAACTGTGTTCATCATTTTGAAAATTGCATATTTGTGTACGAAGGATGCATGTATAGATTTTAATCTTAGTTTTAGTGTTATCCTTGTTTGGTATTTCAGTTTTTCTCTTACATCACATTCCATGAAAATGTTTATCATTGGTAAAAAGTGCTTGCACCTTTACTTAAGAGAAGTTCAAAACAAAAATCATCGGACTCTGAAATCACTTGGTTAATTGCCTGGGGATCACACACAACTGCATTTAGTACATGTATCAAAAACCTTTCCTATTTTGAAAAAAGTGTTATATATCTTCCCCTATGTGTATGAGATTACCCATCAAGTCAATTATCTCTTTCAAGGAATACTTCCATCTTTGCGAAAAGTTTCAAAACTTATTCAGCTAACTAACATTATGTTATAAAAATCAATGATGAATTCACCATTCTGATTGGGAAATAACTTTTCCCATAAACCACCCTAATAAAACTTCCGTCAATGTTCATTCCCATTTGATATGTAAAAGGATAAATCATTTTGGTCTTTTGTACAAATTAAACTTCACTTTTAAAAGCATTAAGCCTATAAACAAGGAAATCTTTTCTGGTAAATTATGTGAAGAGATAATTGTTTTAAGTTCATCAGGATCCATGATATTATTGGTTTTAACCTATAGAGAAAAAAAATGATTTACAAGTATTGCCCAGAAGGGATGGGGAGCACAAATTATATATGCAATTGTTTCCCCTGTTCTGCTGTTTATTACATTTCATATGGTTATAGGAGAGTTTGAGTTGCTGATTGAGTATCATGAGAAGGATTGGAATTAGACATAAGGTGTTGGGTTGTTAGGTTTTGTTGTGATGATACAAGAATATTCATTAGATCTGAATTCCTTTTTGACTAAATTCTGAGATGTTCAAAAATTTGTTTGAATTTAAGTCCTTGATGATGGTTGTGGCAAATCTCGGGACTGCCAACTACAGCTGGTGTATGAAGTGAAAATTTGATGCGAAAACAAAAAGTGAACAAGTTATGATAATTATCTCACAATCTTCATACTGATTTCAAGACAAAAGGTTATGGTGTTGGTGAGAAATACATAATGGATAGGAAGATATAGGTTTGTTGTTAATTCTCAATCTTCAAGTGAGCATGTCATCTTTTGTTGTAGAATTCCATGTTTGTGTTCTAATAATCATGTTATGCGTTGGGTACTCTCTACCGTCACTTCATTTTTTACTTTCTTGGCAGGAAGGTATGGCACCAATAAATTTGGTAATTGAGACAGAAATGCATCGTGCAACTCCTGGCGGTACTGGAGGTGTCAAGACTATAGGAAATTATGCTGCAGTAAGCTAGGTTTACGGTTTTTTTTTTTCCAGATATCTGCTTATGCAACACAAAGTATTGGAGCCTTAGTTTCATTTTCTTCTTGGGGATTGACGATGATAAATATTCATGAGTTCCTACTAAGCTTGCTTGTCCTTTTTGTATTTTTGATGTCATCCTCACCCTTCGTTCATTCCTTGAATATATGATACGTCCGCTGCGTTCAGCTTAACCCTTGAACTTCTGCACTCCATCTAGCAAGCTTGTATTCCTCTAAACTTTTGAGCCTTCCACTCTTGTTTACACTTGATGTGTTTACAAGGGGATTTGCAGTTTTATTATCATATTATTAGATGGAAACACCTAACTTTATAGGGGAGCTGTTATCATGAGAAGAAAAATATTTGTGCTTCTACTAATTATTTGATGCCTAACGTATAATTCTAGAATGAAATGGGTCTAAATGGACCGAAATGGATATAGGGATTCATATGGCTGACCAAAACTAGCTTAGGATCGAGGTGTAGTTTTTATTGTGGATAATCAAATCTGCAATTGTTGATGACTTCATTTTCATCTTTGGATATGTAAATGTAGGTTCTGAAGGCACAGAGTGCTGCTAAAGCAAAAGGCTACTCGGATGTTTTGTACCTTGATTCTGTTAACAAAAGATACCTAGAGGAGGTTTCCTCTTGTAATGTCTTCATCGTGAAGGTATAATGCTACGACAATTTTATCTGTGCACCAAAACTATTCTTTCAGTATTTTCATTAGGGTTAATGACGAAGAAATATGTGTCCGGAGATTTTTTAAAGTAACCTCTTATTTCGTATCCTTTTTATCTTTTCCCATTTTGGCTTACATATGGGTTAGCTCATCATTGTCTCCTGTCAAACACAAATGGACTTCTCTTCCTTTTTTCCAAAAGAAAGAGCTCTTTCCTTCTGGTGAATGCGTGTAAATTCTTGGCATGTGTAGTCGGCCAATTGAAACATTTGCTAGTCTTAGGCAAGAATAAAAATTATAAGATTCACCAAGATATTTGTCAAGCAGTGGAATTTTTCCTACAAGGATATTTTAAATTCTCCAAACAGACTTCTTTGCAAATTATCATAATGATGAAGACGACTATGTTTCTATATACTATTTCGCAGGGTAATCTGATAGCAACTCCTGCAATTAAAGGAACCATTCTTCCTGGTATCACACGAAAGAGCATAATTGACATAGCTCTAAGCCAAGGGTTCCAGGTAAGCCCCCTTCTGTTTGTCTAATACAAAAACATGCTTGAGACTAATCTAATGTTACTTGCCATATCATAAGGGTTTCAACAATATACTTATATTGTGTTTCATATGTGCAAGCAATTGGAGTTCCTTCTCTTCTTCTTTTTTTCCTTCCAAATTCAATTTCTTGATATTTATAATCCCTCTAGCTTACCTCAGGTAGATGTGAAGATGGTGTTCATCATATTTGTAATGAAATCCCAGTCTAGAAATCAATGAATATTGTGCTTATTCTACCAACTAGCATATACAATTCTGAGCTTAGTAAAAGGGATGTCATTACAAATTTTACAGTTCCAGTGGATGAGAAAAAGAAATGTTGCAGACGGATTATTCAAGACATAGGTAACTGAGAGTTGTTTTCATGTTTTAGCAATAAAATATTTGGCTTACAATCTCAGATGTATGCAACAAGCTAAGGGAAATGGTTCTGCATTGGTTAAATCACCTAGGTAGAACTTCAATTCTACTGAATGATAGAATTGAGCCTTTCATGACTATTGCATATATGTTGGTCATCTGGCTAGGAGAAAACTTAGAATCTTTCAAGTTTAGCTCTAGCCATGGTGAGTCAAATTCGTAGCAAAGACGCTTTGATGATTAGGTTCCTGACATAATGATGGACTTCACGTTACCATTCCTTTAATTTTCTTCTAGTTCCCTTGGCTGAGCTGGTAACTAAATACTTCATGTATCACAAATCTATTATTCTAAGACCATAATGTTTTCAATATGCAGGTTGAAGAACGACAAGTATCTGTGGACGAATTGCTTGATGCTGATGAAGTGTTCTGCACAGGAACTGCAGTGGTTGTGTCTCCTGTTGGCAGCATTACTCATCTTGGGAAAAGGTATCTACATAAATCGGAATGGATCTGGATAGACTTTTTCATCCAGATACTATCCATTTCAGTGTGTTATCTCTTTAGGTGTCTCCTGCTGCAGAACGTGAGATGGCCATGAACATATACATCATGATTTCTAAAATTAGTTGCTTTGTCTGTGCATGAATACCCATGTGAACGTTCGTATATGTCTGGATTACGCACATTCTGGCTTACATTTGTGCAGGATATCATATGGAAGTGATGGGATCGGTCGTGTATCAAAGCAATTATATTCTACACTTACAAGCCTACAAATGGGACTAGCAACGGATAACATGAATTGGACTGTTGAACTAAAATGAGCTTTGCTATATTTGGATTAAAGTTATATTCACTGATAGTGAATATTCGTGACGCTATCAGTGCAATTTTACTGCTCACAGCAGGTTATTACTTTATTTTCAAGGTTTATTAGGCCTCTTATGGAGAGCTACCTATTGTTGTATGTCAAATTTAGTTCATGCTGTATTGTTTTGTACAATGTCGATGCACATAACTTAAACACTCTCTTCTACCTTAAGTTTGTCTGAAGTTCTCGCCTTGTCACATAGACTTTTATATGTCTGTTAATGATGATCTCAGTTGATATCATTTGTATATGTCTGTTAATGATGATCTCAGTTGATATCATTTGTATATGTCTGTGTTATATCTCCTAGCTTGTTTGGGACTGTGGCATAGCTTTTGTATATATCTTCACAAACCAAGATCTTCTCTTTGCAAGTAGCTGATCGCTTAACATGTCTTCCAACTTGGAGACACTTCCAATGGAGATTGTCAAAATCAACATTCTGATTTGACTTGTTGGGTAAATATAAGCGGGCACAAAGAGGATGGAAGAAGGAGATAGACATATCAAACTCACTTCATATCATTAGAAAAACTCCACTCTTACATAACATTGTAAGAAGTTTATACAGGTGTTAATTGAGACCTATTAAGTAGGCAAACATGCACTTGAATCTAATCACATTCATAAATGTCACCTAAACAATACGAAAGATCATATACCTAAGTTAACTAAAAAACATGAACCTAGTGTAATGATCTGTTCCGTCATTATTTAAAGCACCTCGTGCGGAGTCTTAGGAATAATTCTTTAATTACATCGCCAATTTTAAATTTGGGGTGATATGATGAAATCTTAGAAATTGAAATTGATCCGGACTGACATCATCCCACCATAGTGGCGTGGTAGCCGCTATGACGGGGTCAGAGAGGGCAAAACCTCGAAAACGTGAATTCTTTCAATTTTCCTACTCCTCTTCTGTGGTAAAAACAAATGAGGGTTACTCCAAAACCTTACAAAAGTTGCTCCAAGCTTGGAAACCATGGAGGGGAAGGATTTCAGCGCGAGGAGGGTCAAAACCCATGGAATTCCGGTCTACCTTTGTCAGGTTTCACACACACAAAGCCAGAAACTCGTGCTCAGAGTTGTTCAGTAGTTGCTTGATGTCTGGTAGGTTAGGCCTTTTAAACTAAATAGTTATACCTTTCTTTACCTGTGAATTGTCAGAAGTTTGCATGTATAGTCCTTTGGGCATGGAGTTTGGGCGAACGAATGTGTGGATCACAATTATTTAGGGTGGTAAGATACTTAATTTGATGATGCTAATCTTACAAATGTTGATGGGTATTGTCCTAGGGTGGTAACCTGTGGGTTATGAGTTATAAACTGTAAAAACTGTCTGAAAAGAGTTGTCCTGAAGTAGGTGATGGTTGTTGTTTCCCAATGTATGTTATGTATGCATGTTAACTATCATTGTAGTGAAAACTGTACAATGCATGTTGGGAAAAACATAAGGGTGAAATGTGAAATAATGAATTGTTGGCAATCTCATCTTATGCAAGCGGTTTATTTACTTGTGTGACAAGTGTGATTGTATTTCATTGTGATTTTGATTGTGTTTATGTGACTGTCAGTGGCTCGGGTACTACACCTGGTATAGGATATCTCTTGGTTGGAACGGGTACCACGCTTGGTACGTATTATTGGTAGACTCAGGTACCATGCCTGATACGGGATATGTATCATTCGGTTGGCTCGGGTATCACGTTTGATATGAGATACTATATGTTGGCTCGGGTACCACGCCTAGTATGGAATATCATTTGATTGACTCAGGTACCATGCCTGGTATGAGATACTATCGGTTGGCTCAGGTACCACGTCTGGTATGGGATATCATTTATTGGCTCAGGTACGAAGCCTGGTACGGGATACTATTGGTTGGCTCAAGTACCATACCTGGTACGAGATACTATTGGTTGGCTTATATACCACGCTTAGTACATGTTTGACTATTCTTTATATGTTGGTTTCATGAGTGAATCGTGTTTATTTCTTAGTACTATGGTTGTTACATGTTGTTCCATGAGTGGCCAGGATTTGTATTTAAATGTTGGGATGGTTCTGTATGGATCAAATTTGCATGTTAAACATTATAAATGATGTCATAGGGATCCTTGGTGGTCCGGGTTACTTGAAAGATATGATGAATCACGTATGGCTTGTTGTATTGGCTATGATCACATGTGACATGCTTCATGTGAACGTTAAATTCAGGTGAGGACTGTGAGTAAGAGTCATGTTTCTGACGGTGATTATAATTGTAAGTTATCTATTTACTAAGTTGTGGTTATTAGGTCAGGCTAATGACCTGGGGGTTTGGTGTATAGATTATTTACTGGGACTGTTATGGTTGTTAAAGTGATTTAGAACATATCTGATAAGGGGAATTGGAGTCAAGGTGATTTAGTAAGAGTGTTGTCGGTGGTTTACTAAAAGGGTCAAGCGCTATGGTGTTGGCATGAGAGCTTGAGAGAGGGTAGTAGATCTGTTAACAGAGTTAGTAGAACTCTAGCATTAGTAGAACAAGTGGTTCAGAAAATCTCTATGTGATAGAGGGTTAAATCCTGATCTGATATGAGGATGAAATGACCTAAATGGTGGAGTTGGCAGGGGAAAAAGGTAAATTGATTTGAGATAGAATGTATGAGTTGCAATGTAACATCCAGCAATTTGAAATAACTATGAATAGGCATAGAATTGGAAATAGTCATTTTTGGAAAGAATTTAAAAATCTGGAAATTTATTTAAGTATGGAAAAAAAAAGAGTTTTTGGTCAACTTTGAATAGTCATAACTCCAAGCTCAGGATGAGTTAGGTGTAGTTCCAGTTATGTTTGTGAAGCACGTGGAATGATCTTTCCAACGCCGCTGAGTTTGCTTGATTCCGAGTTCGTATGAGTGAGTTATGCCCTTTCGAAGTTGGGCTGTTGGTAAGGAAAGTTTACCCGAATTTATAAGGGTATTTTGGTCTTTTCCCTAATCAATTCCTTTGGTTATATTAAGGTGTTAGACTGATTTTAGATCAGTTTTTCCCTTTTTAAAAGAGTGAGAGTGAGGGTTTGTGAGTGAAGAGGAGAAAGAGAAGAGCAAGCAAGGTTTTCGTCGGGGGTGATCCCTATTAAGGTATGTGAGATCATAGTGTTGGGTTGGTTCATTCCCCCACACGCCAAACTCGTTTTAATTTCCGAGAAAAGATTTGGTTGGATTTTGTTGAAGTCTTGTGGTTGTGTTGAAGTTCTTGTTGATTTGAGACATGTTTCCGGTTGTGTTTTCGAGTTGAATCTATTGTGTATTAAGGGTTTTAATGATCCCAAGTGTTTGGGGAAAGAACCTTTGAAGTTAAGAGGGTTTAGAATTGGAAAAATGAAGGAGAAAAGTCGAGCAACTTGCATGAAACAAGTCTGCGTCGCGGACTTGTTCCCTTTGTGAACAAAAATCTGCTCCGCGTCGCGGACAGGACGCGGACTCCACTGTTTCGAAAATTTAATTTCATAAATTTTCTTAAGTTTAGCTGTCCTAAGTCATTTCTAAACATCATGAGATCTTTCCAAACACAAATCATAATCCTTGAATCTATAATTCAATTCAAGAAAGTTAGGATCAAAGTCAAGTCTAGAAGTTAAGAAGTAAGTCAAAGCAAGTCTTTAAAGCTTTTCAAGAGTCTTCATTAAACGTTTTAACTTCGTTTTAAGGCTCAAGTTTCAAGTTAAGTAAAGAGTATAGAGTTTCAAGTTAAGTAAAGAGTTGAGTTCATTTCTCAAAAGTTAATAGGGAACTAAGTATTCCCAAAGAAGTTTATAAATGTTTTCACATTTGAGTAAGAAAGGAACTATGTTTTTCAAGAGAGCCTTTAGGCTAAGTTTTGAGCAATTATCTCAAACTAAAGAAAGATGTGTTTAAAACACTTATGAGCCAAAGTATTTTTGGGAGTAGTAATGATCACCGAATTGGGGAAGCGAGTTCATATTAACTCAACTCTCCATAAGAACAATGTAGCCAACATGGGACTTGACGGGTCATTCTTTTTAGATGATCACGTAAGATTAAACTAGTGGATCCACTAAGTAAAGTAAGGTCCTATATCACGGCAAGGTATAGGATGGTCCTTGGGCAACGTGAGGTAAAACGTTGTAT
>JAJOOR010030040.1:0-16149 GCA_036250505.1 Solanum acaule | reverse complement strand
GTTTATTGTAAATCAATATATTGAACTATTTATTAGCTAATTTGATGTTTGAGATCATTTATATTATACAATTATGTGATTAGTGAATCTATCCAAACCAAAATTATTATTTTTCAATTAGAAATTGTGGCTATAAAAATTCTAGACAACGTTGCCACACTTTAAAAGTGTGGCTAGAGGGATGTCAATTGTGTGGCTTATTGATTATAAAATGTAGTATGTACATTTGAAAAAGCTACACTTTATAAGTGTTGTTGTTGAAGAGGTATAAAAAGCTACACTTTTAAAGTGTGGCCAATAACAAAGCAAAGGCCACGCTAGAAAGTGTAGTTTTATCAAATAAAAGTGTTGCCAATGAGATGCTAAAAAGCGTGGCCTTTGTACCTCTTCGGCCACGCTTTTTAAGTGTGGTTGCTACGGTAACACTTGAAAAGTGTTGCCTAAGGTCAAAGGTTACGCCTCTTTAGGCCACCCCCAAAAAAGTGTTGCCTAAAGTCGAAAAGTGTTGCCTTTTATTAAAGGTCACACTTTTTGCTCGTTTAGGCCACACTTTACGAGTGTGGCTGAAAGCCTAAAATGGTGTAGTGAGTAATGAAGTAGGACATTCTTTATGAAGCATCTCATAGTGTTCAAGGGTAATAAGATAAATGATTAACTAGTATATGCTTAAAGAAGTATCTCGTAGCGTTCAAATTCTTTAAAGATGATGTAGCTTGCATCAAAGGTGATGAGTATGAATGAGGGCCTAAGATGGTATGTTTAGTATGGGTTAGATTTATGGGGTCTTATCCATGAATTGCACAAGCATGCTTTGAGGTACTTATGAAGTGTTTGTCTTATATTATGTGGATCTTGAAGCATTGATTATGCCTATGAATTATGTTGTTATTGTCTCTTATGATTATGGTATATATCTTATGTTGACTAATGCCTTTGTTATACTTATATGTCGATGATTTATGCTAGCCATTATATTTAGTACATGTTTGTACTAACACATAATTTTGGTTACATTCTTATCAAATGTAAGGTTCGACGATATTGACTTCCATCCTCGAGGCAAGGTTCATAGTAGAGCAAGAAGAGAAGTTTTGGTGAGTCCTCATAGCATTCGAGGGCTTCACCATCATGTCCTTTTAACTTTTTATTTTATGTTAAAACTAATGTATGGGCCGCGTCCCAAAGACACTCACATTTTAGATGGTTTGAGTCAAGTATAAAATACTTCTGCTTCATTTATGGGGAACTTTGATGTTATGAAAAGTGTTTTAAATTTCCGCTCATTTCTATTATCTTATGGTATGATATGCTATAGGGCTTGTATGGAGTCCTTCGGGGTTCTATGCGCCTTGTTAAATCTAGGGGGTACCCCTGGGTCGTGACAATATACATATTCAGTTGGGAGTAGACTTAACACCAAGTTGGACTAGGGTTCAACGTACCCTCATAGTCCCAGAACTACATTCCCCCATAGGATTATAAGTCCTCTCTATTGGGCATCCGATTTAGTGATCTCACCAGTCATGCCTTTATATTCCTGGCAAGGTATATTGGGTCCTCTCGATGTAGCATATACATCGGACTCCACATTTAGCTCACGTGGTTTTATGTCAGTTAATAGTAGCTCCCATAGTCAAACTCTCAGTGCATTTGACTAGGTTTTCAGTATATACTTCAGTCTCAGTTCAGCATGTCATGTTCATGTTTAGTACTTGGTCATTGCATTCGGTTTATCTTTTTAGTTATGTTTTCAATAATAACAATATTGCTCTATTATGCCTTGTTTCAGCTTACATATGTTTGTTTAGCTTAGTATCTATATCCTGCATGCTCAGTACATTCAAAGTACTGACACATACTCTACGCTACATCCTTTCATGATGTAGGTTTAGGTACACAACATCCAGATCACCCTTAGATTGATTCTCGGTCCGTATTCAACAACTTCAGTGGTGAGTCCTCATATTTCGAGGACAATACAATGCGTTCCATCTGTAGTCTTTTATTCAATTTTCAGCCTTGTTAGAGATAGTTGGGGGCATGTCCCATCAACTCTATTCAGTTAGAGGCTTTCCACACATAGTACTAGAATCTGCCTGACTTGTTAAGTTTATCTTTTAGTATTTGTTAAATTCTTTGTATGTTTTTACATTTCAGGCTAGTTGGGTATTCCCACTTTCAGTTATCAATTGATTATCTTCCGCATTAGTTCATGTTTTCATTTAGATATCTTTTAGTATGCTTATGATATAGCAGCTTCAGGATTAGCTTGAGGTCATTCGTAATCATAGGTCTCGTGTTACGTCAAGGGGGTAGCCTCGGGACATGACAAACTTAATATCAGAGCATTAGGTTCAAGAGTCCTAGTATGTCTGAAAAACACACTAAATAGAGTCTCCTTCAAGGGTGTGAAGTGTACCACATCTAATGAGAGGGAGGCTCCGAAGTGTTTTAGGAAAAAACTTCACTTTCTTGCTATTCTAATCCTGCGTGGGCATGACCTCCTTTCTTATTTATTCTTTATGCGTTTTAGATCATGCCTCCTCGTAGAGATTACGCATGAAATGCTAACGCACGCAACGCTAACACCCTCCCTCCGGTCCCAGGCCATGATGTTTCGAATGTGATCTAGCTCTTGGCTCAGAGTGTAGCCAACCAGAACAATCAACAGGCCCAGTTCCTACAAACACTATTGTTGGATCAGCTGCAACTAAGGTTTGAGATTTTGTTCGAATGAATCCACTTGAGTTTTTAGGGTCGTAGGTTGGTGAGGACTCACAAAACTTCATTGATGAGATTAAGAAATTTTTTGGAGTGATGCAAGTGACTGTTAATGATAGGGATGAGATGGCATCCTACGAGCTTAAGGATGTGGCTCAAATATGGTTCACTCAGTGGGAAGAAAATAGGTGTGCGGATGCAACTCTTATGAGTTGGGAGTGTTTTACTGGGGCTTTTCTGGACAGGTTCTTCCCAAGGGAGTTGAGAGAAGCTAAGGCACAAGAGTTTATGAATTTGAAGTAGGGTATCATGTTGGTTCAAGAATATGGACTTAAGTTCACTCAGCTCTCCAGGTATGCTCCACACATGGTTGTTGATTTAAGGGCACATATAAGTAAGTTCCTATTTGGGGTATCCAATTCGGTGAAGACATAGTGCAAGAATGCTATGTTGTTAGAGGATATGAATATCTCTAGGCTTATGACTCATGCTCACTAGGTTGAATGAGATAAACTTAGGGAAATTTCTAAGGACAACAAGAACGCTAGAAAAAGGAACTATGAGTACTCTAAGCAAAAGTTGGGTGGTGGGAATCGCTTACAGTTTCAGCAAAGGAATGCAACCCCAACACCTACATCAGCTAGTGCTCAATCCCCCAGGTTTTGACAGTATTGGAAAGGAAAGGAATCTGGCTCTAAGTCTCAGGCGAGTGCCTCAGGTAATAGGACTTTCCCACTTTTTCCAAAGTGTGGTAAGAACCGTCTGGGCGAGTGTCTTGCAAGCTAGGAAGGGTTCTTTGGGTTCTTTGGGTGTGGTAAGTCCAACCATAGATTGAAGGATTGCCCTTCTGCTAGGAAGGGGCAAGGAGGTAACAACAATAGGGTTCATTCTACAACTCCAGCAACACTAATAGGTCGCACAACTCAGCAGGGTGTTTCGATTGGTACAGGTGGTGGTCAGGGCCAGAAAAAGTTGTATGCTCTCCAGGCTTGCCAAGACCAGGAACATTCTCCTAATTTTGTCACTAGTACATTACGAGTCTTTCATTTACATGTTTATGAATTGTTAGATCTAGGGGCTACACTATCATTTGTAACTCCCTATATAGCAGTAAACTTTTGTGTCAGTCCAAAAACTCTCTCAGAATCCTTCTTAGTCTCTACTCCAGTTGGTGACCCAGTTATAGCTAGACGGGTATACATAAATTACCCTATCATGGTCTCTTAGAAAGTCACCTCAGCAGATCTTTTAGAGTTAGAAATGATAAATTTTGATATCATTCTAGGCATGGTTTTGTTACATTCCTATTATTCCTTAGTCGATTGTAGAACTAGAATCGTTCGGTTTCTATTTCCAAACAAGCTAGTCTTAGAATGTAAGGGTAGTACCTCAGTGCCTATGGGTTGATTTATCTCTTACCTTAAGGCAAGAAAAATTATTTCCAAAGGGTATATCTCTCATCTTATTTGGGTTAAGGATTCAAACTTCGAAACCCCAACTCTTTAGTCAATCCTAGTAGTCAATGAGTTTCCAAAAGTATTTCTAGAAGATCTTCCCAGAGTTCCTCCCAAAAGAGAAATCGACTTTGGAATAGATCTCTTTCTAGATACCCAGCCTATTTCGATTCCTTCTTAGAGAATGGCTCCAACTGAGCTGAAGGAATTGAAAGAGCAGTTGAAAGACCTTCTAGATAAGGGCTTGTAACACCCCGTAAGTTAGTGAGTTGAACTAGTGAGTTCTACAGCCTTTTGTAACCATTTTGTAGTGTTGCATGAGGATTAAAATCAAAAGAAATGGTTTACGTACTTAGGATAGGGGTTTTAGGGGTTAAACGTCTGGGTACAATCGCCCCTACACGTAACATGTCATACTTGACCCTGAAGGGGTCTCATATAAGCCCTTAGCATCATAACATAGGCAATATAAATAAAAATACGGAACAATTTAAAACTCATACAAATGAAGTCATATTTCATAAAAGCAAGCGGAAGTCTTTACTAAAACCTTTGTCTCAAACCATCGATTAAACTCTTGAATAAAACTCTTTGGGACGCAACACATACAAAGTCTAAACCATAAAGAAATGACATAAAGGAAATAAGAG
Organism: Solanum acaule; assembly: GCA_036250505.1. NCBI lineage: Eukaryota > Viridiplantae > Streptophyta > Magnoliopsida > Solanales > Solanaceae > Solanum > Solanum acaule. The sequence continues at coordinate 11,324 of JAJOOR010030040.1, read as the reverse complement.
TTTGTCCTTGAAGCTATGAGGACTCACAAATTCTTCAACTCTTCTAGAATCCTTTGAAACCTAGCCTTCAAAGCAACACAAACTCCTCAGCCCTACATTTGATTAGAATGTAGGCAATATGCGTTAGTACAAAATGTACCAAGTATGAAAGCTAGCACAACATCAAAAGAGCATCTCAAAATGGTTAGTCAACATAAGACATAAGCATAACAGATAATAACATATTCATAGCAGAATCATCATAGTCATAGCATAATCATCATAGTCATATCATATTCTCCAACATAAGCTCCATATAAACATAAGTCAACATAAGTCATAATTAATGAGGATAGGAGATAAGTCATAATCGTATAAACATATTTGACCCACTACAACATTTTAGGCCTAGGGCCACACTAATTATGTACAATGCTTTTAAAGTGTTGCCTAAAATACTTTTGGTGATGCTTTTAAAGCATAGCCCAAAATTTTAAACTTTTAGTTGCGAGAATATTGGCAACACTTGTAAAGTGTACTCGTTAATGATATAAGCTACATTTTATAAGCGTTGTTAAAGTATGATATAATTGGCAACAACTATTTACATATATGGCCACACTTTTAAAGTGTCTTATTTTTATAATTGTAAAAACAACACATTACAAATGATGCCTTAAAGTTTTCACTAAAATATTATATTCCCTCCAACATTTTTAATTCTCCTTCCCATTCTTATTGAGCAAAAAAAATATTTCATAAAACATTAAAATTTACTATTCCCCCAAAAAGAAAATCTCTTCAGACGAAAGCTGAACTGAAGAACTTTTCTCGCTTTCTCATAGAACTTCATGCGAAGAACACGATTTTTCCCCAAATCGCTAAAGGTTTATCAGGTAAGTCATTCTTTTCCCCCAAATCGCTGAAGAATACGATTTTCTCACAAAACTGAAGAACAGATTTTCATCAACTTTCTCACAGAACTGAAGAATAGATTTCACGATTTCACGTAGAAGAGCTGAAGAGCTACTCGCTGAAGAACACGATTTCATGATTTCCTGTTGAAGACGCTTCACAGATGAACACGCCTCACTAAAATGCTTTATCATATTGAAAGGATTTTGTTGGAATAGGGTTTATCAGGTAAGAAATTCTATCTTTGAAAGTCAAAATTTTAGCTTTAGGGTTCTGATAGTCTTGTTTCTGGGTGTTTGTGGGATGTTGATAAATATGTGTCTGCATTTGTTGAAAGCATATGGTTTGATTCTTTTCAACTTCTTCCTCCTGAAATTAGTAAAATCCAATTTTTCTGAAACATAGCTTCCTTTGGCCAACCTGGGTAGCTGCTGGTAGGTGTAAATTTGCTGTAGAATGTCGAAGTTATGACTCCATTTAGATAGGAAGTCAGCTATACAGTTTGCCTCTCTATATATGTGAATGCACTTGAAGATTTCCAACTGATTTGTGAGACTTTGAAGGTACTCTCATTTTTTTGTTGTTCATTCATGTTATTGAAACTATATTTTTTAAGTCACTAGCTATGTCGATCCGTTTGCATATATGTTTTTTTGGTTTAATGCAATAGCTGCAGTGTTAGTGCTAGGAATTTAGTTAGTTGTACACAGACTTGGACTTATTTATCTGGGTATTGAATTACTGTCTTAACACGTGTACTGTCATTAACTTGAAGCAAGCCACGTATACCATTTCATATGCAAGTCTCTATGTCTTTTGTTTCAGATACATCTTTCCCACTCTTCCTCCATGCAGAGAATCATCAATTGCTTCAAACTCTTGCAACCATGGTTGCTCTATCAAGGCTTCAAAGCTTAATCAACACTTCTCTTCATCAAGGTGTGATTTTTATCCGTGATTTTGTAAAAATTATCTTAAATTTGTTGTTTTTGATTGTGAACTTTGATCATTTTTTTCATGTTTAATATCACTCTAACACACGATCAGGTTTTTGATGGGATTATAAATAGCTAATAGGTTAGTATATTGGTGGTTAGTGTGTGGAAAAATGATTAGGTTTTGCAAATTTGCTTCAGATCATGAATTTTGATTTTGATTTTTGAGTATTTTTCATTTTAATAGTGATTTTTTTTCAAGTATTTTGGTTTCGAATTATGAAATTAGGAAGAGATATTATTTGGTATTAGATTCTTCAAAAATTGGGATAAAATTTACATGAATAACACAGAAAAGTAAGAACGACAAGCATAAGAAAAGATACAAGTTTGAGTTCACATATGTAGCCTATTTATATTCTTCAACATTTGGTACATGGAAATATACTCAATTTTACTTTAAAGTTGGAGAAACACTTAAAGGAAAAATTATCAATTAATCCAAACTAAATTGGCACTTGCCTTGTCTCCATAGAAATATTTATTCCGCACTATGATTAATGATGTATACTATTTTTCTTCATAAAATACTTGATGTCATCATATGCTTGCTATTTCTCTTCCTGGTGGCCTTCATAAAAATGTGAAATCCGTAGATGATATATGTGAGATTATTGTGGCAGGAGGCTGTGAACTCTTTCATTAGTTAAGCAAAAATATGGGACTAGAGAGGGCAATTGTAGTACAATTGAGTGGCAGTGTGCTGGAAATATAATCTATTATATTGATAGCAGATAACTTAATGCAAAGGTAAAAACTGGAGTATGTCAGTCCACAGTTTTACCAGTGAGGGTAGCAACTATGTTTTCCTCATGAATGTAGGTCAAGGTTACTCTATCTATTGTTGCCATACATTTCTAGAATGTAGTATCTAATTGTTATATTCTAAATATACAACGAGAGTAGATGTTGTGTTTTATTGCTAACGTGCTTTCTATTATCGCGGCTACATACATGGTGTGGTTGATTATGAAGGATTTTTGTTTATTCTGGATGAATACATATTTGTTCAACTTTATTCCTTTATTTGGTGATGTTATCTATATGTTCTCTGCAATTTTTATTATTTTAGGAAAATCTCTCATATATGTGACATGTACGTGCTAACCTATGGCTTGAAGCAATGATTGATTCCCTTTGTCATGACACTAGAATCTTTCCTTATGTTGAGAACATTCAGTAGTCAGTATTTAATCCAAGCATTTATTTGATCTGTACAAATTTTTTTTGGTAAAAAGTTTATTCGTTATGTTGTAAATACTTGTCATGAATTAATGGAGTAATTGGAGTTCTGTAGGGTAAGTTTATTTTATTAAGTTAAATTTAGCTTAATGGACCTTAGTGAGAATGTATATTGGTTTAACATAAGACTCTGTATTTTTTATCATTAATGGGATGTAATTTTGGAAGTTGGGGAACAAAAATTTCTAAATAAGTTTTTATTTTATGGTATCATTCAATATTGATTTGAGTTGTGGTTTATTCAACTTTCTGCGTAGACCTGAATACACTGTTGTAGTGCCCATAGAGGGTGGCTGCTATGATTTAGCCAATGTATAAGCAGTTGAGAATCAACTTTCAGCTGAATTTTCCTATACACATGATGTATGCACCAGTCCACCCCATGAATTGCAGCTCGAATCTCCACCTGGTTATTAGTTACTAAGCCGAGAGGAATAGAGAATGCATAGATAATGTTACCCTGCCAGTCCCTCAAAATATCTCCACCTCCAATCTTCCCCGGTTAGTCATTGCGCTTCCATCTGTATTCAACTTATACACATTCTGTTGTGGTTTTTCCCAATGGACAGAAATGATTTTAATTTCCTGTCAATATCCCTCCACTATAGTGATTAGCTCCTTCAAATTATGAGGCCTTTTGATGTATGGATAAACAGTAGTAAGAAGGTTCTTCATGTCTTTAGAAATTAAAATTTAATCCTCAAACTACTAGACTTCTTGTCTCCATATTTAGCTGAGCAACGATTCTTCCAAAGGTTCCAACAAATGACTAGAGGAAGAGTTTGAATCATGAGTTTGTGAACTTCATTTTTTGGTTCCAAACTCCACCATTTCATCATCAGATTCTTCAAGGGGGTGTGTCTATGAGAGATCCCAAATAAATTTGAATAAAACATCCAAATGTGATTGGCAAAATGACCATTAACAAAAATATGTGGAATGTTATCCTCCCCTTATCTAATACAACAAGAACACAAAGCTGGACTTTTACCAAAAATGATGATTTTTTCATTCGTAAGCACCTTCCCTCTCAAAGCTTTTCAATTAAGAAAATAAATTTTAAAACAGATGTGCTTATGCCAATTATGACTGCTGGTCATATCCTTGATTCAGTTTTGCTTGATGATCTACCAAGCTGAAGAACAAGAGAACCTGACAGTTTCATTATCTTTCCAGATTGCTTCGTCTAAAACTCCTTCCCGGTTATCAATCCTACTATTTAAAATAATTGGAACAATTAACTGTGGGGCATGCTACCTCCCCATAGTTTCATTCTATTGTCCAAAATTAAGGAAATTGAAACAAGTGTTGAGCATTCATTTCACTAAAGTGTATAACTGATGAGTTTCCTATGTAAACCGTGCAAAATGAATTTGGTGATGAGTATTTAAATTCACTAACAAAACTTTAACTTTTAATATTTGAATTCCATTTATTTACATTCTTTCTTAATTGTGTATATCCTATTAATTTTACTTATTTTTCTTTTGAAGTATAATCAGCATTCAAAAACATGTGTGGAGGATTCAAAGTTTGATTTGGCATAGCACAAGTGCCATGAATAGGTAAGAAACTTTTATCATCTCATAACACATGATTGTGATAACTTACTCGTGACTTTTAATACTTATTTATGAAGTAGTTAATGATTTAATGATTGCTACTGAAAGATTAAATATTAATATTTTCTTCTAGGAATTCAAATATCCCATTCAAGGATTGGATGAATTTAGCAAGGTATGGAAAATAGTATATTGTTGGTGTTGAATCATTTCTAGATTTTGCTTACTCTTACGGAGATCCTCAAGGCAAGGAAATTCAGTGTCCATGTGCAACATGTTGTAATATTCGTTCGACTTGAAGGAATGTATTGTATGATCATCTAATATGGTATGGGTTTGTTAAAGGTTATACTAGATGGATCAATCACGGGGAATGGGATATCAATTTAAATGTTGACGATGATATGGATTACTCGCGTGATGATATTGATGAGTTGTTGAAAGATTAATTTAGAGATGTTGCATAGGCTGAAGGAGTTTATGATGGTCCAAATGAAGATGCCAAGAAATTCTATAACTTAGTTGAAGAGGCAAGCCAAGAATTGTATCCTGGTTGTACAGGATTCTCTAAATTATCATTCACACTTTGTTTATATTTGTTGAAGTGTCTACATAGATAGAGTAATGAATCATTCACTTCTTTTTTAGAGTTGTTAAACGAGGCAATGCCCGAGTTGAACATTCCTCCGTCTTACAATAAAACCAACTCTATGGTTAAGAATCTCTTTCTTGATTATGAGAAAATGGATGCATGTCTCAATGATTGCATGTTGTTCAGGAATGATCACATGGATGATGAATTTTGTCATACTTGTGGAGCTTCACGATATATTAAATCTCCTGAAGTCCACTGAAGAATTTGGATGCTGATATGCAATACCGATCAAGTGTTGAATTGGTCAACACATTTAAGATTAAGAGAGAACATGTTGCAAGCGAACGCAATCCCAAAGCTAAGAAAGAGCATGCAACAATATCGCATAAAAGAAAGAATTTCGAGGATTTCATTCCACAACAAGGAAAGAGTAAATTGTTTGGGCACAAATCAACGATTTAATCATCTTCTAGGGAAGAACTTTGTACTTCACATATGATTGTAGGGAAAGGACATAATAAACCGAAGTTAATTTAATCTGGAGAGTCCATTCAAGAGAAATGAATTAAACTTCCTATGCACAACTTCAGGTTCCAAACGTCGTCCAAGGAAGGTGTTACTGCTTCTGTACATATGACTGGAACAACACTAGGTAATGGAGAGGAGCAACATGATATTCAGGATCTACTAAGCTTCAAACAGGTGAAGAGGAAGTTGGTCCTACAGGCCACTAGTGTTGATCAGTTTCTGAAAAAACAACAGATACACAAAGAACATGATATTGATCATGATCTACCAAACAAAAAAGAGGTAAAGAAGAAGTCAGTCATACCAGCTACTAGTCTTGATCAGTTTGAGAAACAACAAGGGATAGTATATGCCTGCTCCTTCTATTCATGAACATACTAAAGGATTGGATGATCTTGAGGGTCAAGAAGAAATCGGCGAGGATGAGTGTGCTATAGGCGAGGAAGTTGACATTGATTGTAGTACAAAAGGTATGTCTTAAATCTTGTAAGATTTATTACTCATTATAAAAGAAATTTCTTATTTCCTTGTTGTTACATCAATCTAGGGATATCGAAGCAGAAAAAAGTTCGAGGACAAACAACATGTAAGAATATTCATGCAAGAAATTTGGAAGAAAGGGAGGATGTGACATTTGATAAAGGACAAGCAGTGGGACCAACCAATAAAATAGTGTCGGAATTAACCAATTTTATCGGAACAATTGCAAGGAATCCTAGATTCATCAACTTGATGTACACTAGTTGGGATGCTGTGCCAAAAGATATTAAAAAGAGCATGTGGGAATCTATCAATGTAAGAACAATCAATTTTGAGATTGCATATTTTATTATATGTTTTAACTAATGAAGCTAAATATATTTTATTTTGCATAGTCCAAATTCCTAATTTCAGTAGAAGGAAAGAAGTGGGTGATGACTGGTCTTCGTGATGCTTGGAGGCGACACAAACAGAAAATGAAAGAGAGATTTTTTGATAAAAATAGTACTGTTGAGGATATGCTAGCGAAACGTCCTGATGACATTCCAGAAATTCAATTCTGCCAGTTGATCGAGTATTGGAAACACCCAACTGTTCAAGTAAAGCTAAAATAGTGCATTTCTACTCTTTGACATATTTTGCATCATATCTATTCTTTTCTTTTTGATTTATCAATTCAAACATCTCTTTTTATTTAATTACATGCCATATCTGAGGTGAATTCTCAAAATAGGAAAAAACAATAATGGAGGCATCGAATGGGACCAATTAATTTTGCAAGAGTACGCGTGGCATTGGTAATACTTAGCAGACATATGAATTTCATTTTTCATACTTTATTAGAACATGTTGATTTTTTTAAATTTCTTTTGATATAATTTGTAGCGTGCAACAAAAGAAAATAACGAGGAACCATCACAATTTGAAATGTTTAATGCAAGTCGTACAAAGACGGGAAAGGAAATTCAGGTCGATACCATAGTTGCAATAGCAAGTTTTTTAAAGAGGATTAGTAGTGAATTTAATTCAGACATAAAATTTATATATTGTGGAGAGTCTGACTCCATTTAATCTTATTAAGTATGTCGTCTTCTTCTTCTTCTTGTGCAAGTACGAGGGGATATTAAATATATTTTGTTTCTAATTCTTTGTTGGGAAAATTTGTTAGATTTTTTTAGTTCTTGATCGCTATCGCAGGAACAGTTTGCTCGGAAGGAAGGTAAATTAAAGTTAACAAATCAATCATAATCTCTTTTTAGCCACAGAGTAAATAGTTCTTACAGTTAACTATGAATGTAAATTTTATTCAACAGGCTAAACTTTGGAATCGTCAAAATTCTGGGGAAACAACTGATAATGCCTTTAGGGCAGTGTTTCGAAAGGAGAAGCCTGGCCGACTTAGGTGCTATGGCAGATCAGTGACAACAAGTTCTCTGAAATAAGATGAGGAAACTAACAAGCTAAAACAAAAGCATGCTAACGAAATCAGTTCTCTGAAGGAAGAAATGAATGAAAAGTGAGAAGTAATGAAACATTTTTTTAGTCGGTTGTTGCAAAACAACCCAGGATTGAATGTTCAAGATATACAAGGGGTTGTTGGATCTAACCATGTTTCACCTGTTGATGCAAGTAGCGCACAAGTTGTAAGAGGCCAAAATATTCCACATTCTTCAGGGTCAACTCATGATTCGGTTCTTCAAAAGGTATTTTGTGTGGTCCTTCGGTACTATGCTTTTCTTGGTACCTTGGTGTCTTCAGTAGAGTGTCTTGGTTTTGTTGGAGTTGGGTTTCCTCTTTTTTCATGCTTTGTTTAGTGCGACTAATATCCTGATTTATAGGATCCCTCTTTGGAGTAGACTGTATTGATCTTGTGTGATTGTGACTGCTACCTGTATTGGTGTCTGCAGTAGAGTGTATTGATCTTGTGTGATTGTGACCCTGTTTTGCGAGAATTAGCTGTGTCATCTTCCCCTTTTTCCACCTTGATTTCAGATTGATTGTTGGTACCCTGCCCCATATGGGAAGTAAAAGCAAAAATGATATATCCTTTGAAGTTTATGAGAATTCCACCAATTCCAGTTCTGCCTAGGTTCCAAAGAGAATATCTTGGGATTTTTCTCTATCTAAATCTATAGGAATTCTATGAGCTCTAAGATAAATTAAAGCTTCATCTGAAAGTTCCATGCTACACCAAAAGTAAAAAAAAAGTTGAATTGTTGCAGCTGAATTGTTGAGCTCTAAGATAGATTAATGTAGAATTCTAGGAGCTCTAAGATGGGACCTCTAAGTTGCTTTTGTAACTCTGTTGCAGCTAAATTCATTTTCTTGTTGAATTGTTGGGCATTTGTATTGATCTTTGATAAACATCCACTTTCATGAAATCTGAATAATGTTCTAGCTGCTGGGAGGAATTTGGAACCTGCAACATGGAATTGTAATTTGTAATCTACAATAATCTTGAATCTGGAATCTAGAACTATAATTTGTAATTTATAATAATCTAAAATTTGGAACTGAAATCTGTATTCTACAATAATCTGTAATCTGTAATCTGCAATTTGGAACCTGAAATATTGAACTATAATCTGCATTCTGCAATTTGGAATCTGGAACTCATGTTGTAATCTGCAATAATCTGGAATCTGGAACTATAATTTGGAACTGAAAAAATCTGCAGTCTGCATTTTGCAATGTGGAACTGTTGCAATCTGGAACTTCTTGCCTCTTCTATAACGTACTGCTGCAATCTGATTTGTTGTACATTTTAAATGTGTAGGGAAATGGAGGTGAACAAATTTGAAGGGTCGCCACAAGTCAATTGGTTGTCATTGAAGTTGATGATGAAGAGTTTTTGTACAATTGTAAAAGTTTGAATACATTATATTTGATTTTGTGAAATATATTCATTGCTAGAATATATTGAAATATTGTAAAAGTACTTTTTAAACTATTGTGTTCACATATTTAGAATATTGCTTTATAAGTATGTGTATGTACACAAGACATACTATCTTTTGAAGTTTATTGCAAATCTATATACTTGAATTACTTATTAGTCAATTTAATGCTTGAGATTATTTATTGCGAAACAATATTGGTGTATTTTAATTAGAAACTGTGGCATATAAATATTTTGTAGTCAAAATAATATTACCACACTTAAAAGTGTAGCCATAGGACTATAAATTGTGGTATGCACATGGGCAAGGACTACACTTCAAAGTGTTGTCATACATTGGATAAAAAGGGCAACACTTTAAAATCGTTGGCAATAAGGAAGCAAAGGCCACACTTAAAAGTGTAGTTGTATGAGATAGAAATATTGCTATATGATGTACTGGAAAGTGTGGCCTTTCTACCTTTTCGGCTACGCTTTTAAGCGTAGCTGATAAGACAACAGTTGAAAAGTGTCGCCTAAACTCTAAGGTTACGCTTCTTTCGGCCACCCCTAGATAAATGTGGCTTAAAGTAAAAAAGAGTGGCCTTTTATCAAAGGCCACACTTTTTCATAGTTTATACCACACTTTTATAGGGTGGTTGTAGACATAGAATGTTTTAGTGAACCTTGGTCATCCATACCATAATAGCACCATTCTCAAGTAACCTCAAAAGCATACATGTGCAAGGCAAGAATAGCATCCCATAATTCCACCCAAGCCAAGTATCCCTTTTTGGTCATCTTAATCATAGTCTATGTGCATGGTTAAGTGATAAGTCTTTCTACCATAAGGGCACCATACTTCTAAGTAACCTCAAGACACACTTGTGCAATGCATGAAAGGCATCCCATACTACCCTTCACACTAAGCATAGCCTTGAAGTCATCTTAGTCATATCCACCTTTCTTTTGGTCTTACTATTAGCTTACTTCATATAGACAAGGGAACTACCACCTTAATCAATCATATCCTGGAAGTCAACTATGGCAATAACACAATATAAATCATACTACATAAGGGAACCCTTCACAACTAGCCTTAAGTCATACTTGTGCCATTCATGGATTGCATCCCATACTACTACCCACACTAAGTACGTCTTTAGACTATCATGAATGTTCACTAGTTGGGGACTAATCCCTCTATTCTATTAACATCTTCAAGGCTAACAAGGAATAAACCCATAATAGGCTAGACCATGCTATCATCTTGCTAACATAACTAGGTTAAGATAAGCTAACTACCTTCGAAGACACACTGTCATGCAAGTCCAAGATACTCTAGGAAAGGTACAAGTGTCCTATCCTAGCTACCATGAAATAGTCCTAACCAACTAAGTCATGCTACCTTTACAAGTATACCATAGTACAAATGTAAGCTATCCTTAGGAGAGTATGATTCTAAATCCTAAGCTACCCTTAGGAGAGTATAAGTCCTCAATCCCAAGCTACCATGAAATGGTCTTGGCCAAACAAAGTCAAGCTACCTTGAAAGCATCCTAACAATGCTAGTTCAAGCTACCTATAGGATAGTATAAAATCCTCAATCCTAGGCTACCCTGACTACTACTAACTCATGCTACCATGACATGCATTCTACAATGCTAAGTCAACCTATCCCTTAGGAGAGAATAGATCCTCAATCCCAAGCTATCAACCTTGGTCTTATCCTACTAAGCCAAGCTATATATGAAGGAAACATATGCCTCAACTTCAAGCTATTCTAGACTAACATGTTTTGAGTCATTTTAGGTTATTAAGCAAACCTAGACTCCTTCTAGGTGAGAGAACCTTGTGTGTCCTAGCAATTCATGCCTAAGTGTGAAAGAGAAAGAGAATACACAACAAGATCACATCATATTGATTTTACCCCCAAAGCCCTACTAATTATGGGTACAAGCCTTACTTTCAAGCTTAACTTCATTCTATCATGATTCATGTCTAAATTACAAGCTATTCAATCACATTCCTTACTACTAAGTCATAATTGATTCATAAAGGTTCAATTCTAACTTTACAAGTCAAGATCCTTCCTATTCAATCAAGTCTAGTTCAATTCATGATTAGATGATCCTAACTATGATCAATTA
>JAJOOR010030039.1:0-12025 GCA_036250505.1 Solanum acaule | reverse complement strand
AATCACATATACCTGCAACGCCCCGCCCCACATTAATTTTCAAAAAACCCACTTCAAACCGCCCCTCATTCCCCCCGCCCCACATAGCCTTAAACCCCCCCCGCCCCGCCCCATTGCCATCCCTAATTCCAGTGCATTTTTTTTTTCTCCGCTAATTCTAGTGCATTGTACTTGAGTTTTTCCGTGTTTTACTTACAGACATTTTATTTCCACCGTAAAAGTAGCTAAACTTTAAATAATTTTTTAAAAGGGATAAAATTTAAATAGTTGTCGAAAAAGTGGCATATTTTTCCAAGACAGGATGGGGCTATAGTATGGGCAGTGGTTTGACAAGTGGGCTATCTGGTTGGTAACTGAGGCTCAACCTATGTAGTAGGCGGAATCTTCAGCTAAGGCCTACTCTAGAAATGCAGATATGGGTTTGGATCAGAGGCCCCAGGCCTGTTAAGCATTTTGGAGCTTGGAACTTGAAGGATGATCAATTGGTCCCCTTTCTGGAATAATGAAAATAAGGCCCATTGGGAGTGTGCAAAAGTTAAATAAATTATAGTAATTAATTTTGGGAAAATTGTATAAAATAGCAAATTATTAATTCAAATTAAATGATATAACCACAGTTTGATTTAATTGTAACTCGTAACAAATAGTTGTTATTCGCCTCTCTCCCTGAATTTCTCGCTTACCACTCTCGATTTCTCGCTGGGTAGTCTCTCCCACGCCTCTCTCACTTTATACAAACACAAATGTATAAAAATGTTTTTGTGTTTGTATAAAGCGAGAGAAAACTGTATATATACATATCTTATCGTTCGTCTCTCACCCCAGAGAATCTCGCTCACCACTCTCCCAGATCTCGTTCGCCACTCTCACTCGCCTCTCTCACTTTATACAAACACAAATGTATAAATTCTGTTTGTGTTTGTATAAAGCGAGAGAAAATTGTATACACAAATACATATATTTTCGTCATATATACTTATAATTATATAAATACAGATCTTCTCATGCCCAGTTTTCTTTTGTCTTTCTCGCTTTATACAAACACAGATTATACAATTGATTCTTTTGTATATGTATACCGAAATATACATATTAATAGGCATAGCAAACATAAAATTTGCTATGAAGCACAATTATACAAACTATAGCTAGGATACAAATATGATTTTTATGTTTGCTAAACCTAAAATTTTACTCATTAATTTTCCCTACAAAGAATTTTTAAATATGAGTTATCTGATTATATCTTATTTTATTACTAGATCCAATAGCCTGTACACAGATAAGCAAATATATACTAGTTAATTAGATAACATAACTATAGTTTGGATTAATTATGGCTCATAGCTTAACTTTAGTTGTAATTACGTCGTATCTCTCCTCTTTTATACATATACAAATACAAATTATACATATTATATGACAGATATATAAATACAATTAGCCTCTCTCCACTCTCTCCCCTCTCTCTCCTCCCTTTCTCCATCTCGCTCGCCTTTCTCCACTCTCTGCCCTCTCTCCTCCCTCTCCTAATCTTGCTCGCCTCTCTCCTCCTTATAACATGTAGCTACGAATCGTAATTAGCAAACTATATCTATGAAACATAGTTAAGTTATTTTTGAGTGACTATATGCGAAAATTCCCCTAATTTATTTGTCTCAATTTAAATATTTTGAATTATTAATTATTATTATTATAATGTTTTTTTATGTAAATTTCAAATAATATATGTTACTCGATGTCCCAATTTATGTGAGCACATGTGAAATTTCGAGAGTCAGCCAAATTTGTAATATGTTTTAAGAATATTTTAGGTTGTTAATTATTGTCATTTATAATACAATTTTTTTGTAAATTTAAAAATAAGTTCCTCTCTCGATAAATTCTAAAAGTTGATCCTAAGCTCCTCTCCAATTCCCTTTTTCGTAATTTTCGTAATTTTAAAATATGTTCTTCTCCCTGTAAATTCTAAAATTTGTTCCAAAGCTCCTCTTCTATTTCATTTTTTTGTAATTTTGAAAAATAAATTTATCTCTCTGTTAATTCTAAAACTTGACCCTAAGCTCCTCTCCTATTCCCTATTTTGTAATTTCTAAAAATAAATTCCCCTCCTGGTAAATAATAAAACATGACCCTAAACTCCTCTTATTTACCTTTCTAATATATTGTTTCCTAGTAATGTACCATATTCTTCCGACTATCAATCCATATTATATTATTTTAGTATTATAGTATTGTATAAAAGCGACAAGCATGTAATTTGCGTCTCATTTTCACATTAGATTTGAGTTATATAAATTGAAATATATGTAATTTGACTAATTGTGTCGTCTTAAATATCCTATTTTTTCAAACTACCAATCCAAATTATTGTATATAGAGTTATCCATATTGTTGATGAATACAATTTATCCTTGTCCCGAAATGATATGCTATCCTATATTATTTCTTTTGTGGAATTCCAAACTCATATCCCTATTTTGAAAATGAACCAAACGTCTCACAAACAGTTTTGGATTAGCTTTGCAAAACCGTATAAAACAATGAATGTAACGTCTCACCAAAAAAGGAAAATACGACAGAAAAAATATTATTATTAAAATATAGAAAAGAAAGCAGAAAAAAAGAAAAAAGAAGTTTAGTTACAACCTTTATTAATTGTACAATGATATGTTTAGCGTTTTAGAAGAGGACAATTAATTTCTCCCAAATGATGATTACTCTTTTTTGTAGAAGTAAATTATGCCTATGACAAGAGCTTTCAAACAAACTATGTATATTATTTAAAAATTAAAGCAGAAAACAGTTATATTTTTTTCATCATTCTTGTCCATATCTTACTTTAATAAAATCAAAATATTTGGTGGGCAACATATATCCTAGCTCATTAGAAGGGAAAATTAGAAACATTTGCAGTCGATCTTATGCCAAAAATTTCCTAATTACCTTATGTTTAAGAAGATATATGACTCGAGAACAAAAAAATATGTCATATATTGTCTTTAACCAAAGGTAATTAGTGCAAATACGTAATATTAATTTATATTACATTCTTCAGATTATAGCTTTCAAATGAAAAATCTTAGTAATTCAGTTGGTTTGACTATTTGAAATTTCATCTTGTTAGTGAGTACTATATTCTACACCTTGTAATCCCTCACCAACATTTTCCCTTTCTCAAAAAAAAATAATAATTAAAAAGAAGCTTTCAAATGAACCTACTTAATATTAATTCTATCAAAAGAAATCCAACACTATACACTAATTAAGTTTATTCCTTCCGTGCAGGTATCATTTATTTAGTTATTCTTATCATTTGGTGTTAATATTACTAATTCCTACGAGTATACTTTAGCAACTTGAATGTCCACTTTGAATTTTGTACGTTCTTTAATAAGTAATGATTAATATAAGTACTTTACCCTAATATCTATATTATATTGATGCATTGTTTTTGGTCATGAAAAATAATTAAATAAGTAATTAATATTTATAATAAATAATGTTTTTTTAATCTTTTCTTAATAAATAAAAAATAATAAATAGAAATAATAATTTATTTTTTATATAATGATCAAATAAAAATAAATCGAAAGATGATATAATACTTGTTTAGTTAACTATTTGACCATGGATAACGTATAGGCGTCCACATGATGTTGCAATCATGCATGTTTGTCTCTGTCATAATTCTAATTGAAGAACTAATTATTTTTGTCCCTTCAACAAAGCCAGCATATGTCTATCGCAAATTAAAAATTAAAAATTATAGCTTTTAGATCTCGGATTAGGTAGTAATAGTAATTGACTTAAAATTTCGCCATCATGGCCAGCAATTTATTATTGGTCTAATTAAAGCCCATATCCAATGTTCAATACGTTAACTCTTTTAGACTTTGATATTAATCTATAAAGGGTCTCTTTTTGTTAATAAATTGTAATTGTATATATAAAATTAAAATTACTTTTTAGGTGAGCAAAGTAATTGTTGAATTTCATTTTTCTTTGTTTATTTATTTCTTTTATATATAAAGTTGCTTAGTAAGAATCTTGATTCTGAGTTGTTCTTAAATCTCGAAATTATAATTTTTTAAGTATTATTTAATTATGGTTGGTGTGGTTGCCATATGCGAAACCTTGGAAACCACATGACAAAGAATCAATGTGGGAATCTTATCTTTACCACTCCCCCTATCTCTAATTAATTGTTTACGTTTCTTTTTTTAGTTGTCCCTAATTACTTATTTATTTTGATAAATCAAATAAGGACAATTTTTTTTACGTATTATACCCTCAATTAATTACTTTAAAAAAGGTAGAATTTCTTGAAAATATTAAATCTTTAATACATTCACTTCATAATTAATAGGGGTAAAAATGATAAACTCACTATGTCAATTATTAATTTCTTAATAAATGTGTCAATTCAAAAGTGGACAAGTAATTAAGGACAGAGGGAGTAGTTTTTCTTTTTTCCTAGTGGACGTAATTTTTACACCTATATATGGTTAACTTTTCTTTTTTCTTTTTGGACGATTGCAAAAGGCAACCTTATGCATGTTAATTACGTAGCTTTTTTACACTGATTTTAAATTCTAAAGGTTTTCATGATTCTTGTGATATTTGGTTTTATGGACTAATAACATATTCAATATGATTTGATCAGTAAAGTCTAAAGAGATGATAGAATGTGTGCGAATATTTAGTTGTATGAATATTTTTGTAGTGGATATCAATAAAAAAGAATAAAAAAAATTAGTAGTAATTAATAAATTATATGAGATCTTTGTATTTTTTTTATTCAAATTGTAATTGATTATAGTCTTATAGGAGATAATATATTTCATCGTTCCCATCAATAATTTTAACTATATCATAATGATTATAACTTGGATTAGCTAGATCCATTCAAATTTAGAATGTTTTTTTTCTAACTACTTCCACGTGTATTGTCTTAAACATGTTTATACATATGGGTTTTTTTTTTTATCACTTTTCCTTCTAGTGATCAAAGTATAGTACCCTTAATTATTGCTCCTTTTTTTTAATCTTCTTTTGTGTAGGGGTTAGTTTTGAAGATTAGCAGCCCACAGAGATCTGTTTGGAAGCGCATACCACTTGCTGGTCCTAATTTCCAGCTGTCTCCATGTAATAGCAGCCTTCAGTTTTTTTCATCATCGATCTCTTATTTAGTTAGAGTATGAATTTAATAAAGGGCAAATTACCTATTTAATCGATCGGCTAAAAACAATTATAATCATGAGTATATATAGAGAATAAGATGTCGATATAGAAAAATATTATGTATATTGAACTAAAATAAATTAAAAAGCAAGTCATAACTCAATCTGCTTTGTTTCTTACTAAATTTCAATTTTTACAAGATCACTTCATGAATCATTTTGGTCTATACTCCATCCTAAGCTAGCGTTTGCCCCCAAGTTCTAAAATATTCTTGGCAAATCATATTTAGGTGAAGTTTCACCATGTGTTTGGCCCCAAATTTTATCAAAAATATTTGACTATTTCAAAAAAATATGATTTATACCCATAAGTTCTAAAAATTATAAAAAATACTCATAAATTTATATCATCATTTTATAATGAAAATGTTCCGTTAAAAAATAACCTTATAATATAATTGATAACAATCAACAATAACAAAATAACAATATAGGCAAGATAATACATTAATTGCATACTCAAACTTGTCACTCATTCAATTATAATTATAACCCATTAAACACAAATTATTCTTTTTTCTCAATTTTATCACTCAAATTAGAACTCAAACTTTTTTAGAGAAGGTAGTAACAAATATTATTTGAAATTAATAAATAATGGGTATTTTCTATAAAATATAAAAGTTTGGGATAATTTTTAAATTTTTTAAAATTCCCAAATATTAGAATTTGGTCCAAATACTAGTTTTTTCTAGTATTTGGGAACTTGGGATACTTGACAAATAAATTTATCAAATTATATGACTAAACACCACTTTAAAAAAAAATTCCAAATATTCTTGGTGATAAACGGATCCTAATTTTAGATGAATTAAAATAACTTAGACTAAAATGAATTAAACTAATAAATGGACGGGTTAATTGAACGGGCTGGGCTGGGCTAGTCATATCTCATGGCGGCCAATACAATAGACAGTACTGCCAGCGGTATCCTGTCTCTTTCATAAATCAAATTACGACTTGTGTTTTGCTTTCGATTTCATGTTCAACTTCTTCTGTTAAGTAAAAAATATTCTTTGGCCAACTGGCCTTCTATATATTATTATGTCCCTTATATAATCTTTTGCTCTCATTATTAAACATTTCCATAATCCATTGTACTTAATTTTATAGCCAGAGAAATTAAATGGGTCGTCTAAATCTTCTTATGTCAGTATTATTATCAATTTTTTCAGTTAGTATTGTGTTGTTGCCTAACTTGGCATCTGCACAATTAAAGACGAATTATTACGCCAATAGTTGTCCTAATGTTGAATCCATTGTTAGAAATGTTGTTAACCAGAAATTCAAACAAACTTTTGTCACTGTCCCTGCTGTTCTCCGTCTCTTCTTCCATGATTGCTTTGTTGAGGTACGTACTCTGTTCCATTAATTTATAATCGTGATACTACTGAGAGTCTTTCAATTTGATTTTCATTGTACAATATTTGTCCCTTCCCTAATTAGAAATAAATCTTACGTTTATTTTTCTAATAATTGGAACTAGGGATGTGATGCTTCAGTGATTGTATCATCAACACCAGGGAACACAGCTGAGAAGGATCATTCAGATAATCTATCATTGGCAGGAGATGGATTTGATACTGTGATTAAAGCCAAAGCCGCTGTTGATTCAAATTCGCGTTGTAAAAATAAAGTCTCTTGTGCTGACATTCTCGCTTTAGCTACCAGAGACGTCATTCAGCTGGTTCGTATAAATAATTACATTCTTAGGTGACATGATAAAAGTTAATACTGTCGCTATCCCTGTATATAGAAATTAAACTCATTTTGTAACACGCGTGTAGTCTGGGGGACCATGGTACCCTGTGGAATTAGGAAGGCTTGATGGGTTCACATCAAAAGCATCGAATGTGGAAGGAAAGCTGCCAAAACCAACATTCAATCTCAATCAACTCAATTCTATGTTTGCCTCTCATGGTCTAACTCAGGCGGACATGATCGCCCTTTCTGGTAATTTTGCTGTTAATTACTTTCTTTATATAACTATTAATTAAGCGCACATCAATTATTAATTGTTATATTTAGTAATTGATCTTGCTATCTGTTTTGAAAATTCTCCTTTCAATATCAGGAGTTACCAAGTAGATTTTTACACAAATATATATAGTACATAAAAAGGTTTGTTTCACTAAATAAAATGCAACATAGTTATCAGTATATACTCTCCTTGTTTCTTTTTAGTTGTCATAATTTCCTTTTTGAAAGTCAAAAG
This sequence comes from Solanum acaule, assembly GCA_036250505.1. NCBI lineage: Eukaryota > Viridiplantae > Streptophyta > Magnoliopsida > Solanales > Solanaceae > Solanum > Solanum acaule. The sequence continues at coordinate 4,567 of JAJOOR010030039.1, read as the reverse complement.
ACATGAATTTTGATTAACATTTTAAGATATATTTTTTTATCATATCGATATGAAAAAAATTGCAACTTATAATATACTTCTCATATAATTTTTGAATATTTAATTTCTTTTATGTTAAAATATCAAATTAATGTAATCTAATTTAATTTGGAAAGTTAATCAAATTAACTACCAAAAAGAATAACATAACAACTAAAAAGAAACGGTAATATTATTAAAACACTCGTCAAGGTCCTAAATTCCTGATAATTAGGCTCTAACCTAGCTGGACTGCTGGAGTAAAATTTTATCATTTTACATTTGGCCTTTTGCTTTTTAGCACGTGTTATTGATTCAGACGTAACCATTACTCAATTATTTGGTTAATTATTCTTCAGCCAGCTCACTAGACAAAAGGAAAAAAAAAGTTCAGACATTATTATGAGAATCTTCCAGAATGGAATAATTTATATGCATGTACTACTTCATCCAATGTTTTCGAGGAATTAAGATCTCTTGTTCACTTACATCATTCTCGTAACGTTAATTTGCAGCGGCCCATTCTGTTGGATTTTCTCATTGTGGCAAGTTTTCCAACCGGATCTACAACTTCAGCCCTCAAAATTTAATAGACCCAACCCTCAACAAGCAATATGCAGCTCAATTACAAGGGATGTGTCCAAGGAATGTTGACCCAAGAATAGCCATTGACATGGATCCCAAAACTCCAAGGACATTTGACAATAATTACTACAAAAATTTACAACAAGGTATGGGCCTATTCACATCAGATCAAGTGCTGTATACAGACAAAAGGTCCAAGGGAACTGTGGACCTTTGGGCCAGTAACTCAAAATCATTCCAAAATGCTTTTACAACTGCAATGACAAAACTGGGCCGAGTTGGTGTGAAGACAGGGAGGAACGGAAATATTCGGTTTGATTGTGGAAGAATGAACTGAAGGGACATTTTGCACAAATGGCCACTATTTAGATTCTGTCCCAGTTAGCTTAATGGATTAAATTTGTCGACTAAAATAAAAAAATTATTTAATTACTTTTAAAGGCAAAAATTAGTTCATTGAGTGTTATCAAGGATAGAATTTTATTTATATTTTTATTTGTGGGAAGGTGATTCCTGAATAAGGGGACTAGACTTGAACCTTCTAATGTTTATATGAAAAATAACAGTCCTATTGTGGGATGTGTAATTGTTGAATAAAAACTATGTGTGAAATCCATTTTTCATATGTACGAAATTTCACAAACCGTTGATAAGTTAGTACTCCTATTTTTCAGTTTATATGACTTATTTTTATTTTTAGTCAATAAAAAAAGAACAACACGTTTTTATATTAAATAATAATTTAAACTTCAAAATGTTCATTTTATTCTTAATAAAAGCCATGCAAGTATCAATCACTTATTTTAGACCACAAGTTTTCAAAGTTTGTTTTTATTTCTTAAACTCTGTGTCATGTCAAATTAACTCATATAAAATGAAACGGGGAGTAGTACTAAATGATAATGGCCCTAAGCACAGCCTTTGCTACTAACAATTAATTAGGGCTTAATTATCAAAAGAAATGTCTAATCAAATTAAATTAGTGACCTTTTCAATAATATCTTTTTGTTTCCATGCTATATATGCAGTACCGATGTGATATGAATAATTGATATACAATTAAACTTCGAGATAATTATATATATATATCTAAGGACACGCATACTACCTTACAAAGACTTGTAACAAGCTAGACTTCAAACTTGTTGGGTTTGGAATTTTGTATAAATTTAATAATTGAAGATTCTATATGCATCACAATCATATCCTATTAATTAGTATAACTTTCTTATAGCATATAATTATAAGTTCATGCCAAAATTTCACATCAAAATTTTCTTAATTTTTGGTTTTCTTAGTGCGTCGGATCATTAAAATAAGGGAAAATTACGCGTATAAGCAAAAATATACTAGTTAATTAGTTAACATAGTTATAGTTTGACTTAATCACAATTCGAGACCTACTTTTAGCTATAATTACGCAGCTCAGCTTTTTAGTTTTGTATAATTCACACGTTTGTACAATTCAAATTTTGTATAATATAATTTGTATAACTTTTGTATAATTCGGAATTTATATAATATAATTTGTATAACTATTTAAACTTCTGATGTTTGTAATTGTATAAATTCGTTATTTCGAGTTTATACAAAAATAACTGAATTATACAAATGTACCCGCGAATTCTACAAACTTATGAATTATACAAACGAGACAACTTAAACTGTAGCTACAACCTGTAAATATGCAAACTATAGCTATGGAGCATGATTAAGTTTATTATACTCCAGTAGTTATTTGCGAAAGTTCCCCAATAAGATAATTTTAAAAGATTTTTTTTAGTTTTTAGTTTTAAATAATCATATTTGTAATTTTTAATGAAAAATCAATTAAATAAATTGAGTGGTTTTATAAGTAAAAAACAGAGTTGATTGATTTTCTAAGAGAAAAAGAATCGTAGTTAAGTAACCATATGAGATATTATTATTATCTCAATTATATTTAGAAGCTAAGAGCGAGAGCGTGGAGTATTGAAGAAAAAAAAAAGTCATGAAAACAAATAAACAAACAGAAATAACAGATATCGTTGCTGTCAAATTTATATCTTAATTTCTAGCAAAAGAAGATATCTTTCTCTTTGAACTTCTTACAAAATCAGTTCTGTTTATGCAACCTTTATTTGCACCCAAAATTGGCAAGATTGTAAAGCCATTTTATCGTTTCGTGCGTCCATATAATCCAGAATTATCTTGGTAACTAATTGGTTGGTCAATGTAAATAAATTGATAATAGAATATTACAAATATATCAAAATAATTATACAGAGTAAATTAACATAATTCAATATAATGTATATTTTTTTTTTTATATTTTTTTTTAATTTTTTTTTTTCAACATTTTAAATACTGAACTTCAATATCTGCAAATGCTGCTTGAAGAATTAAAATTAAAATTCGAGGACTATTCAAGTGAATAACTAGTTTTCACTCATAAGTCTTCGACTTCCTGGAAATCATATTTTTTGTTCTTTTTTTCTTTAAAATTCCATGATGAAACATCTCCAAAAGATTCAGAAGACAATAAAATAACTGGTAAGACTAGAAACTTTATGATCCTTATACTGCTTCAATATCCCCAAATTTCCTCCTTTTGTGTAGAGTCCTATGATTGATCATAAAGAGGAACAAGACCAGTTCTCACATAGTAGCTTCTTCTGCATCACTCTCAACAGGCACTGAAGGCATTTTGTTTCCACCTCTCAACCCTGAAGATACTTTGTCAATGGCGCTGTTCAGTTGATCTAGCTTATTGTTCAAAGTTTGCCTAGTTTTCTCTAAACCTTCATCATAATAGTACATTGGTCGCTTGGCTTTCCGGAAACCATATTCATCTTCATTGAGCAATGACCTCCGTATCTGTGGAGCAAAAATATAGCCAAGTGTTCCAAATATTGCACCTCCTAAAAGGAAACCGGCAACAAAATCACCACCATGGCCACCTCCACCTCTTTGATCACTGTAGTTTGCACGAATAGACAACTTGGAGGTTTTTGTTCCTTGAGAGTTTGATTTCCTCTGAATAGTCACCATAGGTGTCTTGACAAACGAGGAGGACTTTGCAGACCAAGGTTCGCATGCTTTGACATGAGTTGCACCTGACAAAGAAAAGGGGGCAGCACCGGTCGCCATGAGAGGAAGCAAGAGAGACGAGGCTGAGCAGTAGATACAAAGAGTGAAGAAATTCAATATAATGTATATGATCATGAAATTCATATTTTTTTTCTACCAGGTAGAAGGATATTTTCTAGGAATAGAACTGGTACGTACCTGCTGAAAAATGCAATTTTCTAGTCTTCTAACTCGTCAAACAAATGAAGAAGTGCGATGTAAAGTGTAGTCACCATATCTTTAAGTGCACCAAAAATCATGCATCTAAATTATATATCACGAGTTAATTAGTAGCTTATTTTTCAAAGTACAAATCCTCTAAATTAAGCCTTAAGGTTATTTCCACCAAAAAAAAGGGAAACCTCATGCATGTTCATTAGTACTTCCACATACAGAAAATCTGCATAGGAAAAACTAGGATTCAAACCCCATCACAACCTAATGTCATAAAAATAAATTTTAAAATATAAGATGTTATTATGTAAGGTCAACTTTTTCTTCCTATATTTAAGCCAATTAACTAATTAAGCTCATGATATTCATCACGAAGAGGAAGAGAGCGATATATGGAATACTAATAATGGAGTAATAATCAAGAAGATTTGATGGAGATAAAATAAAACAAAAGTTAATAGCTAAGTCAAATGAAATTAATTAACTAAAGAGGAACCCAAGCAGTAGCAAACACAACATTATGTCCTTTCCATGTAAGCACAAGATCTTCTTCATCCCTCTTTAGCCCCCACCCAGCTGCATGTTCATCCAACATGTTCTTCACTTCCGTAACTCCCTCTTCACTAAATCCACTGCTCCTGAAATTTGCATTTCTCATCCGTTGCACCCACTGACTCTTCGG